>BQNB010026302.1:31864-58757 GCA_026074375.1 Tanacetum coccineum | reverse complement strand
GTTTATGTGTTTGTGTTTTGTAAGAGGGTGAAATGGTGTAAGTGTTCAAGTATTTATAGTCAATTAGCTAGTTAACTCGCCTAGTTTCATAAACAAACCAAATTCGTGCCCTAGGAAGTGGTTTTTGAGAGTTTCCTAGATGGTAACACATGGTTTTGTTAAACCACTAAGTACATGACTTAATTAGTTAGTTGATGTATAAGATATGCTTAAGATATGAAATGATATGGTTGGTGTGCCCTTCTCTTGGTTAACCGCGGCTAAGAATGGATCCAAGGAAGGAAATGGTCATTACCTAATGGATACTTTGTCATTAGGAGACCATTAGGACATTCATTTATTGAACCATAGTTGTACATGTACTTATGAAATATTTAGGAAGATTTCCTAGTTGTTTTGGATCCCTAACCGGCCCTTAGTGGGTTATAGGCACAAAATTGATAAACTTTTGTGTTGAGGTTATAAAAGTGGGTATTGGTTTGAGTCTAGGTAAGTTTAGGTATTTCCGGGGTGTGTCTAAATGTATTTTATCGCGACACGTAACCCTTTTACGTGGCCAATAAAAATAAAATACGCAAAGTACATAATTATCTTCTTAATAATTATTTCTTACTTGGTTGATGTAAACCTTAATTTATTTGGTGACCGTTTACATTCATTGATTATTTTTAGTCTACGCAATTTAGCTTAAAAGTAAATATTAAAAGTAAACGCGTATCGGACTAAAATAATTAGTGATCATTAATAGAGTCGTACAATGACATGAAAATGAGGAATGTTACAAATAGGTTGGGAAGGTTTAAACTAAACGTAACTAAAGTCTAAGGGTTGAAAGAAGATTATTATTGTATTTTTATATTTTTAAGAAAGAAATTAAAATCTCTGGTTTGAAGGGGGTTTTGGTTTTAAGCTAATTAAACTAATAACTGAAATTAAATCTAAACTACTGTGTGGAAACTCATATAGGTAACTAAATATGTTTACTTAATCATGCATTAATCCTTAGTTTGCTTATCCTAGTTTTATTGCTTTGTCACACTTGTGATGCGATGTGTAAGTATTTCCTAAGTCATGAACGAATTACACGAACCCACCGTCTATGTAATATTTCGTTAAGGCAACACACAAGTAAGGTAGTATGAAGACTATGGCCCCTAAGAGTACATTACATGCATTAAAATACTTAAAAGGTGATCAACCATAGATGGGTAAGGTAGTATGAAGACTGTTACTGATGGTATCCTTTCTACTCAATCACGTTTTCCTAGACGTCTTCGCAAGCAATTAAGAAGCCAGTTTTCTAGAACCTAACTTGCACATCCATGAACAAGAAGCAATATTAAAAGGATCTACATACTAAGTTGTCATGCAATCATAAACAAACACTATAGGATCTAGCCTAGCATGTTAAAAGGAAGCAAAAAACAATAATTAATCAGACAACACATAAACATATTGAAAGATTAAAGGATAAAGGACTTCACTTGATTAAAACATGAAGTTATAGGCTGATACAAGAGGGTTTTTAAACCCAAAAAATGGCCTAACTATTGATAATATTCGTACCCTAATAATGACTCCCCATTTCCACCTTAAAACCCTAATTATGAGTTTGTATATATAGAAAAATGAACGCGACGGCGTCGCTTTGTAATCTTGACGCTGTCAATCTAATGATTCTTCTAGGGCTTCACTATGTCAGTTAAGTCCTGACGTCGTCTCAAATTGACGTCATCTCTTGTATGTTCTGACGCCGTCACAAGTAATTGTGACGCCTTCTCCAGGGTCTGTGTGCCCTTTTCTTCTTCGACTTTGGTGTAGAGTTGTAATCTCGTCTGTTTCTTCCCCAAATGAGCCCAAGACACGTGTATTTCCTCCAAAAGCCATCCAAGTGCTAAAAACAAAAAAAGAAACAATTAAGCACGTATTTTGAGCATATTTGCATGATTTAGGGGGTTAAATGACCCCGAAAAAGTATATAAAATGACACCTCATCAAAGAATAAGACTTGAGAGACCATAGTTACCAAAAGGGCAAACTTGCACCTAAATTATACCAGAGTATTCCCAAATATTCCAGACAATGAAATTGGTGTTGGTGTTTTGTGTATGACGAACCAAAGAGAGAAAATGGAGGGAAAACTCAACCAGTGAAGATTATGTGAAGTGTTAAGAGTTCTAATTTAAGAGTAGTAACCCTAGCAATCATTCTTTCAAGTAAGTAATCTTTATTTTGAGTTGAATTGGTAATTTATGAATTAGGGTTCATGAGACCAAATTGGGGGTTTTGGGTAATTGGTTTTTTAAAGTAATGTAATGATGTTATAGTGCTCATGGGTTAAAATGTAACACCCCTAAAATCGGATAGCAGCGAAAGGTAACCGGGGGTGTTACTTCATAGCACAAAGTACAAGTCATAGAAAATGACCTCTAAATGAGACGTTTTTAAAAAAAAGTTCACATTCGATATAATATTAATATCAGAGTTCATAATAAAACATGTCCCAAAATGTTTAAACATAACATAAAGTTTTAAAAGAAGGTTTCATCGAATGTGAAAATATGCAAAGTCTTCAAAAGATATCCGTGTGACTCCCATCTAGAAAATTATACCTTAAGGACCTGAGATAAAACATGCTAAAAATGATCAACAATAATGTTGAGTAAACTTCATAGGTTTTATAAGTAAAGCAATGGACCACAAGATTTCTGTAATAGTAGACTAATGAAACATATTCATAAGTCAAAAACAGTTATTATTGCCCTAAGCTCATGACATCGAACTTAACGTTTGCAAATCCTACCCAGATTTGTGCCCCGGGATTGGATGTTCTGCCAAACACCCAAATAATACCTCAAATGTTAAATGCGTTCGTTTGACGTGGCATTATTTATTGTATACTTGAACGTGGATTGTCAGTCTCAATAGACCTATTCACAGCATTCACGTTTACTTTTCTAAAGCAATTAATGGCTCGTGATTTCAGGGGACTTAAATGGCAGTAGTGGTACTTAGGCAATAATATTTCAGGCATAGCATATAGTTTTAGTACTTGCGTCCAAACGTAAAAATAGCATGTATCTCCCCTGTGGAGTTTGTAAAACAATTAATAAGAAAAAGGGGCCATGAACGCACCTTTTAGCGATACAACAAAAGTCAATGGAATAAACGTCAGGAAATGTCGAGAAATCCTAGATGCAACTTAAACGTGACGTCGCGTTTTAGAATAAAAAAATATCACACAACAATTTTAAATAAGTTTTTATAAAATCTTTTATAAAATAGTTGACATTGTATACTAGTGTATTAATTTTTATAAAAATATGTGGGCCCAAAAATATGTGTCAAACTTAACATTTATATGTCCATAAATAAGTACCCAAATTAATACTTGTAAGCCCAAAACAAGTGTTCCAAACTTCCAATTAATTATTATATGCCAAATTACAAATATCCATTTTAGTGTCAAAAAGTCCAACTATACATGAGTTGCCAAAATTTTCAGGTTTTATCAAACTTCATGGGCCCGTATCTCCTAATCCGTAAATGGTCTTGGTTCGGTTCTTACACCTACGGAAAGGTAAATGAGTCTATTTTACAGATTTGTGGGACCCATAGTTTCAAAAATTTTGTAACACATGTGAAATTACCATTTTACCCTTAGTTACCAAAACTGTTTTTTACAGATTTTTACCGCCTCAGGAAAACGGACGTATCTCCATACTGTACATCCGTTGAGGCTGGTTCAAGTGCCAAAATTTAAGTTAGACTATTATCTACAAGCAGTTTTACAAAAATGGTGGTTTCTATATAAATTTCTGAAGTTATAGCTCAATTAAAATCTGTGTGCGTTTCTCGACCACTTTTCTCTCTACGTTTTTTTTCCTATAAAAAATTACATTACAGGTATCGATACGGCTTCCGATCCACATGGAGAATCAAAGCTAAGACATAGGCCTAGGTCTCTATATTTTTTCCAAAACATCACATGTCACCAATATTTTTTCAAACATCCCTCTATCCTCCTACTAATCTAAAACAATCCTTTAACAAAGTTACAAAATCCACTTTTATCAAGTTTTCTAGCCTAATTTATTTATGTACAAAGCCATAATTTATACAAATACTTAATCAAATACAAAAAGACATCTCAAATACAAAAGTGCAAGAAAATAAAATAAATTTATAAGGAAAATAAAATGGAGAAACAATGAGTAACAAAGATCTTACAAAAAGAAAGAGAATGAAGATGGTTACAACAATTGAACCCACACTTGCTCTAGCACAAATTTTACCCAACCAATTACTTGCATTAACCCTTGAAGAAACTTCAATAATCCTTTTTACTCAGCCCTTAATCCCAGAAAATGGTAGTGAAGAAAAGAAAGCCAAGAACGCAAAACTAATACTTTTCAAACCAACCAAAGCACTATAGATACCATTCTTTCACTACCAACAGATGCAACCCCTAAATAATCTAATAATCTTTTACGCGTATCCCCTCAAACTAATTCAATAAATTCAACCCCTAAACCATAGAATAAAGATGTCCAGAAGGTGGTTTGAAGAGATTACAACAAAGAACATTAACTGCGCCTTCCGGACTACAGGATTCCCTTGAATAGTTATGTTGCTAGAAAATTTGTGTACTAAATGGTGTGGTGGTGATGTGGAGACGGCCAACAAGGAGCCAAATGAGAGGACACAACAATTGAACGACACTAGAAAGAACACCAGAGAATGAGAAAGAGAAGAAGAATATTCAAAAAATGAAATGCATCAGACAACAGTGTACTGAGATTACCAAACCAATTTCAACTGTGGTTGATGGTGTGTGAGTTCCCAAGGATGGCCGGCCCTTGGGTTGTATATAATTTTTTTATTTGTTGTATAAATAAATTCTTGTAAAGTGTAGTGATTAAATAAAAGGTATAAGCTTAAACGTAAACATAACAAACAGTCAACTCTGCGGAACCACGAAGTAAAACGTCAACACAATAAAATCATAAGAAATACACAACGTTTAGGATCACTTTTGAGAAATACTAAATTACATAAGACACGTAGGCGGAATATTAAAATTCAAGTCGGCTCACGTTTTAAATAAACATTTTTACTCACTAGAACACGTGAGATAACTACTATCTGGTAAGAATCATGGTAATAAAGTAATTTTTTTCAACTTCAAAAGGAAACCTCTAATAAATGAAGCAATATGCGGATTTAAAATAATAACCTGAAGACACTTACTATATAATTACATAGAAACTAAATTAAAGATAATGACTCTTAACGTTGAAATTGGAGGTATTTCATCATGATGAATCAAGTATGAATCATAATGAATGATTAGAAAAGATTAGATGTATTTAATGTGTAGTGTAAACCCTTGATGAAGATGTTGTATATATGGCAGATCTAATAAGTTGTTTATAATGGTATGAAATAGGAGTCAAGATTGCGATGATGGATGGTGCTTATTGATTGTGATTATAGCTTAGTCTGAAGGAGAGGTAACTTAAATGTTATAATGCAAATGTTATATTGAGTTTATTTCATATATGTAGTATGTGTAAGTTGGTTAAGGTTTAGGAACATTTTGCGCTTTATGTTTAGATTAACGGATAGATTAAGGGCTAGTTGTGCGTAACAAGCCATTGATGCGAATACTGACTATTTGTAGATCTAGTTTAAGGTAGTAAATTATGTATATTTTTGTATGATTGTTATTTGGATTATGGATCTTGTGTAAGTAAAGATGTTGGTTAGTATGTGGTTTAACGAAAATCCAGGAGTAAAAAAATATAAAGATGCTTTTTTGTGTAATGATTCTATCCGTCATATTACCTTCTCTTAGTACTTACTATACAAAAAGCGTATGCTTTAGTTGTTAACCGTTTTGTAGGTTATTATGAGATGAAGGTATAGCCTTGATAAGGCATATGGCTTAGAAGCTTGGATTTTAAAAGTTATTGATTATGAGCGTAGGCGTAAGTAGGATGCCAGGCTCAATCATGGTTGAACCCCCAAGGTCGAAGTAAATGTGTTTTTGGATGGTCTTTTAAAAGTGTCAATTGTGTATTCGTATCTTATAAAGTTGTATGCGGTTTTGGTATAAGAGTTATATGTAAAATGGGTCAAAATGAGGTGTTTGGTAAACCCCGTAAAGTATGAGTTCACGAGTCATTTAGACCATAAATGTTTATGAACATGATGTAATATGTTTATCAAATGATTTCTGAAGTTTGGTTTTAACTTGTCGATTCATGGACAAGTCGTTTGTTTCGAGAAATTAGAGTATGTTGTAAAAAGTCGGGTTTTTGGTAAAATGTAGAAATGAGAGCATAAGGCCTTCTGTGTTTGAGCATAAGGCCTTCTGCATTTTTAAATGGTCCTTTAGTGCGTGAGTTTTTGGAGTACAAAGGCATATCTCCCCATACATGGGCTGGGCATAATGCCTTCTGCACAAAAAATGCCATTTTTTCCACCATCTCATACCAGGTCATAACCCCTTCTGTTTGGCATAAGGGCGTATGATACTCCTTTCAGATTTTGGTCGTTTTGTTTATTTGTATAAAATTAGAACAGTAAGTCGTTAAGAGGTCGTGCACCTTCCATCTTGAAGGTATTTGAGTCTATTTAGGTTAAAGATACTTTCAAGGGTTGAATTGTATAGTTTTTGGCCAGTTTTAAATAAAAGATGACATAGGAGTCATCTCACCTCATGCGTTTGAGCAAAGTTTTTATTTTATTTTCAAATTTTAGAGTCGAGAAAGGGTGTTTCACTAAGTATAGAGGTATTTGATGAGGTGTTTATTTATATCTAGTCACATTTTGGGAGTCATTTAACCTTCAAAGTCCATAGGCAAATATGCCTAACTATTGTACTTATTGTTCTTTTTGTATTTAGCATTGAAACACTTGAATTAACAGTACGTTGACTTTGCTCGATTCGGGAAATTGGACAAAAAAACAACGTTTATTAAGCTGGCGACTCCCATCCTGACGCCTTTACCAAAAGTGCTTAGAAAGTGGATTTTGAACGAAAAGTGTGACTTCTCAGTGTGTGTAGACGACGTCACAAAAAGAATTTGATGCCATCACATTTGCACAGCGACGACGTCACAACGTAGCGACGGTGTCACAGTTTGCCCAAAAAAGAAAACCATTAGGGTTTCGATGGACTGACGGCGTTACAAAACCCTAGCGACGCCGTCAGAACCAAAATTCTATAACTACAACCCCTTTGTTCTCATAAAAACGGGTGGAAACTTGGGAGAACTTCTAGTGCAGTCACTTTGGACGATTTTTAGGGTTTTTTTAACCTTTTCCTCCTTACCCTCCCCCCCTCTGGTACTCACATACTCACATGTTTAATTAAAGTGAAGTATCTTTATCCACTTAATCATTCAATATGTCTATGTGTTGTTTGATTATATATTGTTCTTCACTTTCTTTAACATGCTAGGCTAAATTAATTAGTGTTTGCTTATGCTTTCATGAAACCTAGTTTGTAATCTTTGATTTGTTGCTTCTTGTTAGTGGTGTGCGCGTTAGGCACTAGAAAACTAGGTATAAGATATTATATTAGCATAGACATCTAGGAAAACGTGATTAGGTTAGATGAAACCTACAATTAGTTCTTCATAACTAGTTGAATATTAGGTAGATTCCTTCTTAAGTATTTATTGGGTGTGATTAACTATTGGGAGGGAGCGTGTTTGACAGGTATCGCCCCACTAGGTTGTCACGTAAAATGCGAGCTTGACCAACTCACTGCAGAATTAGGGGAATACTTACACATTACACTAATGAGGACGACGGGCAAAAAATTAAAGAGAGCAACTAGGGAGTAGTGCATGATCAAGTGAGCACGTTTTTTTTTACCTATACGAGTTTCCCACCAATTTACATTTCTTGCATTTAGGATTAGTTGTAGTTTAGTTAAAAACAACCCTCCTTTAATTTGCTTCCTAAAAAAATATAAAATACAAAAATATTCTTCCCTCAACCATTATATCTTAGTGACATACAATTTGAACTTACCTCAATATTCCCCTAGAGAACAATCATCCCCCGAGTCTTGCCTATAATATACTACAACGATTACACTCTGCCTAAGAGGATTGTAAAACTTCTTTCAGAGGATTACAACCCACCGCATCATAACTATAGATAGTATAGAGCATTAAGTAAAGCATGTCACATCAATATAAACAACAACACAACATAAACAACAAACCACACAAACATAACCACAATGCAAATATAAATATAAAGCGATAAATAAAAATATAAACACAATGCGTAAGTAAAAGAAAGTGGTTCGGCAATAATGATTTATAGTGGTTCAGTCATGAAGCTCCTCTTCGCCCTACTCCATTCCCCGAGTCCCCAACTCTAGAGTTACTTCACAGTCCCACGAAGCTCCATTCACGACTGAGAAAATCTTACAACATCGCTACAATATTTTCCGATACTAAGCAAATGTCAATCTTTATCGGGTACAACCAAAGTTGTTATGTTAGTATGGGCCTAACATAACAAAACACTTAACTTTCTTGCAATATATTTTGACACTAAGAAAATGTCGTAGTCCTTCTTCATGTACAACTAAACCCGTTAATGATTATGACCTAATATAACAAACCCTACGTCGCTTATAATATTTTTTCGACACTAAGCCTAAAACTGTCGATTCCTTCCTCGGAACAAGCAAACACCCTATGTTTATGAGTGCCCAATCTCTATAAAAACCTTGTGTTTTTAAGGCCTAAACACATAAACTAACACAGCTAATCTCAAGACTAAGTGATTTATGATGAATAGATACAATGTCAGTCCAAAACATAGTTGTCAAATGGATATAAGTGCCTAAACATAATAATCAATACACTAAGCTTGGTTTTTTATGGATGAACTTCTTTTGACAAGAATGGCTGCAAAGTATGAAGATTGATCTCTAAGAGCGACAGCAACTATGATTATCTGGATCTTCATATATGTGTGCTGAAGTGGAGATGACAGATGACATGATCTCTAAGCTTGCTTGAGTGATCATCAAGTCTCTGAATATGCTACAACAAACGAAGTTATAAACATAAACATTATGGTCAAAGGTTAATTTTGGTTTTAAGAGTGTGAAAATGTGTGTTAAACATGAGAGAAAACATGATCTAAATGTGTAAATTTTTTGGTGTTTGAAGTGTGAAAATGAGCCACTATTAGGCAAAAAAAAATATTGGACGAAAAGCGACGGTTTTCTGATTGATAAGGAAACCGTCCGTATTTAAGGAAACCGTCAATGTATTTAAGGAACCGTCCTTACCAGACAGCTGGATTTTTTGTCTTTTGTGGTTACTTGCAAATCTTGTCAAAACCTTTCTTCTAGAAGGCTGATTCAAATTTCAAATTCAAATATACATTTTAATAAAACAGTTTTTACTTGTACAAAAATAACTTGTAATTTATCTTTTATAAAAATGTTTTGTACACATTAGAATGTAATGTGTTAAAATCAAGTTTTACGGTACTTTCATTTTTACCTCAAATGATTTACGTCAAGTGGAAACTTATGTCTAAGTAAAAATGTTTACGTCAACTTTTACGTGGTGACACCAAAATATTATTTAGACATTTTATATAGTTTGTTAAATGGTTTGATCATAATGTAACATAATAAACATATTCAAACCTGTGTTGAAGCATACTTTGAGACGTCGAGAGAAGTTGATGAATGTATGCTTTGATGATTCGTGGTTACGAGTAACTTGCGCACTTTACGTTATGTAGTACCAGTTACATGTTCGTTATCAGCAAAACACAAAGATTGTATATAGATTAAAATATTAAATATCGTAATATTTTCACTTGGATGAATTCACATCACCATGAGCAAAAAGAACTAAATCGTCTGCAAAGCATAGATTAATGATGTTAAGCTTCAAGCAATGATGATGGAAGACAAATTCCTCTGAGTTACGAACCTTTCACTGCAAAATAAGAGTTAAAATTGTTATAACAAGAGTAAACAAGTATGGAGATAAATGGTCGCCCTGACAAAGACATCCGTTTCCCTTTCAAAAAGCCATGTAACGTGCTATATAATTTCATTTTGGAGTATAGCAAAAATCTAACTATTATTGTGACTTCTTTTAGGTGCTAGAAAATGCGTAAAATGTTAGGACAAAAGTTATAAGTACTATGGAATTGTAGCTCCAATGTGATCAACAAATGACAACACAATGTCCTGAATATCAATCCGCTCAGTTCTTTGGTAAAACAACATGTTTTTAGATGCTACCTCAACAAAAAAATGTTCATTGCTATTTTGCGGTCGTGTTTCACTTTTGGCTTCTCGCACAGCTTATCCAGACACCAGTTTGGAACCATAAAATGAAGAAGCTACTTCTTTTCGATGTTGAGTTGCCTGACAATATCATTACCTTTTTGTAACAACAATTAGAATGCAAATCATATTTAATTTTTTTTTTGCCTAGATTTTGGATACTACGACTACATGTTAATATCATCTACTTCTTTTTAATATGTCGCTGAATCTGTTGATGAATTTCAAACGTTTTACTATAAATGATTAGCAGTTTAGACATCTATCATATAATAAACTATTATTACTATATCATAAGGGTATTAACTTTTTGGATTTATGTGTATCATAATTTTGATTCAGTTTCACAGTTTTACGAAAATTCTGAAAAACTAACTTTGACACTGAAAATATATATGAGACAAAAATAATCGGATATTAGACTCTACAGCAACGCACGACCGCCTAATACCTTGTGTATATATATACATAAAAAAAAGACATAAATTAATGCTATTTCACAACCTGTAAAACCACACCGTTACTTTGCGCTAGTAAGAAAAACACAAAAACCACATAGTTAGTTAGGAAGAAGGAAGAATTACTAAAAAATCTCTCAGTTTGAGCGCGGAAGGGAAGATTCTCTGTTGGTCGTGGTGTTTTGATCCACACAATATACCAAAGTCAAATACTTTGTCTTTTAGATCAGCCGCAACACCCCCAACTTCAACAAGAACAATACCCGTGCGTTGCACGGGTAGACGGTTATTTATAAGTTAGGAATTGTTATAACATCTAGAATAAAAAAAACAACTTAATGAAGTTGAACTTTTTACTGATTAGGTTTGTATAAGTTAAGAAGCTTTTATAAAGATTCATAAAGTTGAAAAATTAATGATAAAAAAAACAAATGTCGTACCTCAAACAACATATCGTACATCAACACTAACACTCAATACAAAAGCAGTTATAAATTATAAAATCTGAAAATCCTAAGCATAGTGTAACGGATGTTATTGCCCCTTCTTGGTCATGACTTTCGTTTTATGTATTAGTTACGGAAAGAGATTCCAATTTTTTTATTTTTTACTAACATTTGATTTACAAAAAAGCACAACTAACTAATTACAAAATATTTCACTAATTATAAAAGAACTCACTAATCTTTCACTAATTATAACTAAACCATGCCTATGATGCTATCTAAAACTAAACCAACTCACTTGGACCAATTTATAAGACCTAATCGTAAAAGCCCAACTCACTTGGACCAATTTATAAACCCTAATCAATACTAAAGCCCAAGTCACATTATCATATGTAACTAACCATTTGAGTTTTACTTGGACACAAATTCAGTAGGTTGTAGGTGTGATCATTTCTTTCATTAACGCCATCAACTTGCTCTCAGTCTTTTCAAGAACTTCACATTGGGGAAATCAAAAGGTTAGTACAATTTTTTTTGATACTGTTCATAGCAAGAACAATCGAGTAAAACTCATAATAATTTTAGTTTATTATGTTATATAATGTTGTGATTAAGGATCTATAAGGTATTTGTTGATCCATGATTGTTTGGGGTTTAACAAAATTTTATTGTTTGCACTACAATGTTATTTCATGTTTATGTTTCCGTTCTTGATTATTAGTTGTTCCTTTTGATATATATGATGTATGTATTGAGGTAAGTTTGAATAACACTCGTTGCATGTTATTGGTTTTGATAGTTTATTGAATATAATATTGGATAAAGTTATAAAAAACGACTAAAAATAAACACTCATGGTCACAAATGTTGAAGAATATGTCATTTTAAAAACTGATTCACTTTTATATGCTACAGCTTTGTACTACAAACCAAAGTTCCATTATATCTCATGATATCAGTAGTTGAATGCATAAGGACATATTTAGTTTTAAGGGCTTTTAAGACACATACATATGTAAGGGCTTGTTTGGAGTGCAACATTTTAGAGGGCTGATTGTAGTTAGGGTAATGTTATTGCATGTTCATGTTTCCGATATAGGTTGTGAATAAATTTGGGTGTATGACGTTGATGTTTCAGAGTGTCCTGTTTTTACTACTTCTAAAACAATTTCTTACATTGGATGGTAGTTTCTAATAGAAATATATTGGATTCAGTTTATTTATCTCCATTAGTATATATTTTAAACAGGATGGCTCAGCAATTTCTGTTTACGTACGCTCACAACACATATCGAGGCAAGCAGGTGAAGTAAACACATTGCAATTGTTTTTCTCTAATATTCTAAATCAACCTTGTTTCACTTAATACCGTATGTGATTATTGTGTACTTAACAATGGTTTAAACAGGTTTTGCCCTACGTGTTTAATGACCACTTCAACACTCAGACAAACTACATATACGTGACTGGTAACGATAGAATACGTTACAAAGTTGAGCTTAAAAAATCAGGTGGTCAGTTTTATCTTCGCGACGATGAGTGGGATGCATTTGTTGCTGCAAATGTTCCTGAACAAACAAAAACCATCCACTTCATATTGCAAGGTGTTCACGACTACTATGTGACAGTGTATGATGCTGAAGGGTCAGAGTGCCCGAGCTATGAAAGGCGTACAGTTGGGCCAAGACTTGTTAGGTGTTTGGCAGAGTACACTCCAGGAATGATGGTACACAATTTAGTTTTTATAATTTATTAACAAATGTGTTTTAAGTGAAACATGACGTGTATAATAATCAATTCCAAAATTTCCGCATGTTGGTTTTTAAATATAGCTACTCCCGGGTGATTTTCTCCAAGACATTTGGCATAACAACTTCACAATAAGATGTGATAATCTGACTTTTAATGTTCTCCATGAAAGAGTGAAACCGTTTGAAGATAAACTTGTAAGGATGAATGGGTTAACAGGTGATGGATGGGCAGAATTTGCCATGACAATAGGAGTAGAAGTGGGTCAAAGGCTTGTGTTTACGAACCTTCTTAATTACAACATATCTGTCGTTGTCATTGGAGGAGATGGTGTTGGATTGAATAGGGAAGACATCCGTTACACTATGATGAGGAGGTTCGGTCAAAGAAAACTTCTTTACCGTGACAAAGATGGTAAATTACAAAATTATGCATACGATATATTATAAGAATAAATTAGTTAATTTGTATATGCGATATCTAATGTAATACAAAGTTTAAAATTTTATCATTGGTTTCATTCGCAGATAAGAGGATGCAACAGTTCTGCAATTGGCCAAATCATGCAGATCATGTGGAAGAGGACCACGTGTTCTACACTCCTTTTTGTGCACATGCTTTTGATGGATTTAAACTGGTACGCGAAATCTTTTTGATCCGCATGGATATTTACATGTTTTGACCCATTACCCAACATGCACAACCTATTCATTTTTTCACATCTACACCTCTTTGTTCCTTAGTTTATTTGATCATAACTTAAAACCTTTCGATATATAGCACAGTATATGTAAGTGTGGATGATTATGTACTAAATTGTGCTATAAGTTTCTCAATTGTGAGTCGATAGTTTTATTTCCATGATGTAGATTTAGCATTCAAAAGAGTGAACCAATTAGACATTATATGACTAAACTTATAAATCACAAAAGAACTAATGTCAAGCAAACGGTATATTTTATGAATGATACAGACTAAAGCAGGCAACATATTCATAAGAGTTCAGCAATATGAACCTTGCTTATCTAAAGATTGTATCATTTGAGCTTATCAAGTTTTATTTTTTATTTTAGATGTTATAACAATTCCTAACTTATAAATAACCGTATACCCGTGCAACGAACGGTACTGTTGTTTATATTGTTTATTTAACATGTTTTTTTTTTGCAGACAATCCCATATGAGTTTTGTGACGCACATCCAGATATGCACACATACACCAAAGCTTATGTTGTCCATTTTGATGTCGGGTATTCAATGAGAGTAGAAATGTCGTACGACGCAAGGGATCCTTTGAAAAAAAATCATGTTGTGATGAAGGGACTTTGGAGGGAGTTTGGCAAGAGTTGTGGATTTGTGGAGCCTAAGATGATGCGCATGAAGTTGGTGGGCACTGTTACTGAAAATAGCCATGGTGCACAAATTCAGGTTCCTGTATTCCACGTATGCTAATATGTTTCAGGTCTCGTTATGACGTTTAAATAAGGCTTTATCTTTTGTGGAGTCTGTCACAAAACTGTCACTAATCCGTCACTAATCTGCTTTCTCCCTCCTCCCATAGCATTTAGCGACAGTTAATCTGTCACTAATTCGTATACTCCTTCCTCCTATACTATTTAGCGACACTTTATCTGTCACTAATCTGTCACTAATGTGTCATATATTACTCCTTCCTCCTATGGTTTTTTGTGACGCTTTGTCTGTTACAAAGCTGTCGCTAATTCGTCACTAATGTGTCACTTTAGCAGCACCTTAAACATAATGATTTTCAGATTACAATGATTATAAATAAAGAAAGTATAATTTCGTTCCACCAGACTTGTTAAAAAACAACCATTACAGAAACATTGTAGTTATGTCCTCAAATCTTTTGATTTCAAACATAAGTAATGGAGATATGCCTATATAACTATTTGATGCATATGAGTAGATGACATATCCAAAGAAAATAAATATGAACCAATCCAATTTAAATAAAAGATGTAATCCTGGAACATTCCAAATAAGAAAGTACGACGTTATAAAGACATTATTCCATAGTGTATCAGATGATCAAAGTAAACATTAATAGGAATTATTTGAGAATAAGCGCTTATTGAGTTTAATCATCTTGCATAATGTTCACATGTTGATTAATTGCAGCCTCATCAACACTTATCATCATTTTATCTTCATCGCCACGAGTTGGCATTTCATCTGTTCTATTGTAGGACTTGAAAGAGGAGACACATCTTTGTTTACATCAGATGCAAGTTCAGGCAAAGACAAAGATTCATCATGGGTAAAATTATTAAGATGAGTTTCAACAACAACAGGCTCCGCATCCACAATCGATTTACCTTTGTTAGGGTCATTCACACTAAAATCGTTTGTGCTTGTGTCAGGTGTACGAGGAACCTCATTCGTACATATATGAGTTGCAGCAGGCTTTAATATAGATACGTCTTGACCCCACTCAAGCTCATCCATCAGCTTTTCCTCATACTCGCTAATAGTAGATCCCAAGTTCTCATCATGTATAGCGTAATTAGTTGTATCTCAATAACTATTTGGTGATGAAATACTTAAATCTGAGTACACCATATTTTCGATTGATCCTGAACTTGATGAAATCCCAATGTGTTTGTTAATGTCATTGACATATGGTGATGAAATACTTAAATATGAGGACACAATCTTTTGGACTGATTCTAAACTTGACGAAATCCTAATGTGTTTTTTAATGTCATTGACATCGTGTCCATAGTATTTAGTATAAGTATATCTTCTTACATATGTAGGTGCAATATTATACTTGTCAATCTTGATTTAGAGAACAACCCATTGAGTGCAAAGGTGATTTATCAAGTAATCAACTATCCAATCGGGGTCACCTGCACCCTAAAACAAAGATGGAAATTAAAAGTTATCATATGATATACACATAGCAAATAAGATGCATTAAAATACATTTACCCATAACATGTATAGACTTGTAACATGCATGTATAAATACATGGTAAAAGTAATGCAACTTACCTCTGTTATAGTCTTGTAGAACAACTCCTCTACTAGATTGCCTAAAAGCAGAGTGGCCTCTGAGTTAAAAAGTACACATTCAATTTCCTCACCGTCATCTTGTACTGTTATAACTAACTTGTACCTGTAAAAGAAATAAAATGAACAAAAAGTAATATAGAAAAAACATAATAGTCTCCATCACGACGTATACAACTTATGTCAAACGCGGGTTCATGTCGTGTTTTGCCCATTTTTCACAATAATAGCGACTGCCATCTAATCTTGCTTTTTTAAAGCACTTGGTACATTGTATGTATTTCCAGTCTTTATCCAGGTTGATACCGATCACCATTTCATATATAATGAATCTTGTTCCCTAATAACAAAACATGAAATTATTAGGTCAAGGAGGTGAATGCATTAAAAGTATACTTTCCGAATTTTCAGGTTTTAACCTCATTGACCCATTGTATATATATGACACAAATGACCCATCGATAAGTAATTGGGTCAAAATTTTCTTTGATACTTATAATAACTATGTACAAAAATATATTATATATATAAAACTAAGAGTAACACCATCATATTATAGCTTAACAATGACAGGGTAAAATCATATAGACTTATACATAAAGTTTGTTAAGTCAATTACCAGAGTAACGCCATTAGTAAGGTGCTTATAAATGTCGGTGACTTTTACTTTCAACTCCTCTGACTTAGTACCCAATGTAAAGGAGACCGGCTCAATAAGTCTATAAAATCACAATTTCAAAATGCTTAACATGTAGGTTTTGATATGTAGAAAGTTTTTTCATAAATATCCAAGTACAATTGAATGTTACCTTTGGCTATATCAAATGGTTTCAGCAATTGGAAGGTTCAAATAAATTTGTGAAGACGCCGTTGACTTTAACTCCGGTCCACTTAGGTATAAGGAAATTAAAAAACATGGGTTAAATATAAAATAGTTGTTATAAACTTTAATGGTAGAATAGTTTATTTAAGTATTCAAGATGACACCTGCATAAAATCTAACTTTGCAACACGTCAAAACAAGCACGATGTTGGTATATTTTTTAGATGCGATCACATTATCATCATACGCTAAAGCACATTTCCCCCATAACGAAACGTTAAGATTTATGTCACTGTAGTTTTTTATAATACGGAAACTTGTTATTGCTTTCAAATCGGATGTTTAAAAGCATTGTGTAATCAATTTGACATAATACCTGGTATCAACAATTATGATTTTGTGAAGTTGGGAGTTACAACCTTGGGTCTTGCCAACACTATCTCAAAGAGGGCCCCATTTTTTAAGAACACCTACGACATCTGTTATAAATAAAAAGCTAAGACACATATATTAAAGTAAAATCAAACTTTTGAGATAAATGAATGTACTAATAACATGATAACCTGAGAGATATGTATCATTTCCTATACGTTGTTGTAGGTTGAGAAAAGGTATAAACTTAAACACGCATCTGTTAAACAATTCAGGTTTAATAGATGATGGTTGAACAGATGTCTTGAAACTGAATTGCACAAAGATCTTGCTATACAAAGGCCTATATTTTGTTTGGCCATATTCATTGACTGTGAACATGTGTATCTTATAGACGCAACCCTGTTTGATGTGATCCTTGAATTTGTGCATAAGACTTGCCAAAATCTTTATGTGAATTGAAGTATGTTGAAATTAAATACAAAATTAATGAGACATGTACAGTAAAGTAAGCATTATAAAAAAAGTAATTTGCACTCACACATTCAACTACTATAATCAAGTCATTTGATAGAATGCGGTTGTTATTTGGATTGTAAGTGGTCCATACATGTGCAGCCATAACATTAAGTGTCCACTTATCAGTCAAATAAAGATGCAAGTCATCGACATAGTAACAATGGATGCTCATTGTTGTTCGATAGGAACTGCAATAAAAAAGAACATTCGTCATATAATAAGGAAATGCAAAGTAAAGTATTTAAAGTGCAATGCATACCCATAGGTAAATTATAAAACTTCTTTGTAAACAATATTTTTTGTCATGTTATTAGCACAAATTCCTCCGTTATCAATATAAAAACAAAGTCTAGCACGAGAAGTTACGCGCGATGCAGCAACATAAAGTTGTCCATGGGTAAACACGGGTTTCTCAAGGTATGTACAAACATGGTTAAAAGTTTGTCCTTGACTTTTGTTGATTGTCATGGCGAAACATACTTTAACTGGAAACTGCCTTCGTATAAATTTAAATGGCCATAATGAATCGATCGGGGTCATATCAATCCTATTAATAAATACTTTTTCACCAATATGAGTCCCGGTAATAATTTGAGCCTCAAGGACAGTACGGGTAATCTGGGTAATTACTAAACGTGTCCCATTACACAAACCTCACTGCAGTCCAGTATTACATAATAATATGATGGGTGCACCTATCTTTAACTCAAGTTTGTGATTTGGGACACCCGAGAACCTCAAAGTATAAAGAAATTCAGGAGGGTACATGATTTGCATATCCTCTAAGTTATATGTGGTAGAACATATCGTATCAGCACTAAGAAGTTTATGCATTTCGCCCGACATTGATGCAAGTACGTGTGAATTGATCTTATCGACAACATCATTCGTTGGGGACATGATACATCTCTCTTTTAAGTAATTGATATATTGGATTCTATTTAGGAGATCCGGGAATGTACTAGACACAATAGCCCCAACAGGGTTATCATCAGCGGGAATTAAAAGGTCTTCAGGAATTGTTATCCATGTAGCATCATCTTCTCCATCTAGTGCAATAGACGGAAGCCTGCCATCTCCCATGGCTATAAGCCAATTATGAAATCGCATAATCTTATATGCATTTGTAACATCAAGTGTAGGATCACGAAGTCACATGTTAATAGACAAAACAAAAACCTTACAATAATCCTAAACGCTCGATGACTTGTTTACTGCAGAAGAAACTACTACAGCCCTTGATGCATTCGGAATAACTGGAAGGATTTGTCAAAAATCTCCACCGAGCATGACAACTTTTCCGCCGAAGACTTGATTATCAGCATTAGGATTATCAAGCCTGCAAATATCGCGAAAAGTTCGATCAACAGCTTCAAAAGCATGTCGATGTTGTAAGGGTGCCTCGTCCCAAATAATAAGATCCGCGGCTCTAATTAAATCTGCAAGATCTGAAATGACATCGATTCCACAACACGATTCGTTGTCAAGTTCCATAGGTATATGAAACCTTGAGTGTGCGGTTCGTCCACCAGGCAATAAGAGTGATGCAATACCAGATGAGGCAACAAATAACACAATTCTTCCAAGCGAACGTATCTATGATATAATTGTTTTCCACAAGTACGTTTTTCTGGTACCTCCACAGCCATACACAAAAAATAACCCGCCATTTCTTTCATTAACAGCTTGCATGATGTTATCATTTACATCTCTTTGTTGTGGATTTAATCCACCATACAAACTAGTAAACCGAGACCATTCTTCGTTTGCATTGTACATTCTTTCAGCAGCTATCAACCTATTCATGCCGATATTCATTAACGTGTAATCAATTTGAGGGAGTTTCAGGAAATTGATTGCAGTTTTACGTACCTATAAAATATATAATAATAATACTACTTAGGTAAATTCCAACTATTCACCTTTAACAAAGGTAAAAAGTTGGGGCTTTGGAGGTGTCTTTCTGTGTTTTTTTTATTTTTCTTTTGTTTGTTCTTTTTTTTCTAACTCTAATAGGGTGTATTCTGAACTTCCTAATCCGTGAACACCACCATTTTGGTTATGCAACCAACCTAAGTCGTTTTGCGCACAAAATCTTCTTATATGTAATTGGTAGACATCTTTAAAAAGATGTTATGTCACAACTCTAGAAGAACAAATTGCAAATTTGGTTAAGAATATCTCGCGTAGTTGATCGCTAATTTCCAACTGAGAAGCTTTTTCTTATGCTGAACCCACTCAACGGCATCTCTGGTATAAATGCCACGCCTTGCAAGTGGCCATATATGTTGGGTACACTACATCATCTACGGTTCATATCTGTATAAAAGACGTGGGACCACGTACAACATTTAGTAACATTCGTAGATAGAACTTCTCGCCCATTGAAGGGGAGACATAATAAATCCGGCCTAAGCTCATTCCACTTTTACGTGGCTTCCAAACTTTTTCCTTTTTATGCCATGTAAATTTTGTGGGAAACTGGGCATACGTTAGATTACTTCCTATTTCTGGATACATTTCATTAGCTTTCATCCATTCAGTAAACTTAGACATTGCTGCGGTTTCTCTTTGAATAACATTATCAACGTCGTCATCACCCCTAAAGTAAACTCTATTACACCCTTCTTCATGAAAAGGGAGCCTTTCTACAGCAACAGATCGGTAATGCATTTTGTATCCTAACAGGTGCCAACATGATTCAGAGGCTGAAATATAACGACAACTGAGATATTGTTCAATTTCGTCTTGATGTTGTAATATAGATGCATATGACATTCTGGTGTTGTTGTTGTTGGTGGTGGTGGTGGTGGTGTTGGTGGTGGTTGTGGTGGGAGTGGTGTTGCTGTTGGTGGTCATTCTAGAGGAGTAAGTAGTGTTGCTGATGTTGGTCGTGGTGGTACTGTTGTTGGTTTCATTTCTTTGACCTTCAATGACAACCGTTGCACGATCAGGACCTTTGTTAAGATAACTAAAAAGGTACTTCACCAATGTTCCTTGGCTACACCATTCCACATTTATATGACAATCATATTTTACTATCAAATCAATGTTATGCGGAACAACAAACCGATTATCTAGCATAATATTTTGTCGACCAACTTGTACTTTTCTTCCATTATTCGGTCTCCTATAATGTGGCTAACCGTCACGGGTAATAAATGTGTCCTCATAATATTGCATCGGGAATCCTTTTACACATGTATCTCTTGACATACATGAGGCTGATTATATAGCTCTCCACATGGCCCATGCATCATATGAGAACGAACCGCAATAAATGCTATTGGGTCATCAATCTCAAAAGGCAACTCTGCAGATATGACATGATTTATCTCATCTGTTGAAGAAATCTTATCATGTTCGTGCAAAAATATGAGTGAATGACAATGCGGCAATCTACGTTTCTAAAACTCGATTGTATAAATAACTGCACATGTAAGTACATGAATAATGTGGTTAGATAATGGAATTCTTTTTATAAAAAAAATAAGGCGAAAATGATATACGCAGTACGCACCAGCTTTTACTCGTCCAAAATGATTTCCTTTGTGAATGTCCTCCATAAGATCGTCTAGCTTCATCTTAAAAACACGTGCAATGGTATCTGGTCTATCGACTGTAGGTTGACCAAGTATACAGTTTTCAACTTCATGTTGAATCTCAGGCCATTTTGGGTTGCACGTCATAGTTATAAAAAGATCCGGAGGTCCAGCCCAATGACATATAGCCATTGCATCTTGATATTGTTGGATCATATGTCTGGGACCACCAGTTAATGTCGAAGGCAATACATTTTTTCGACCAAGGAATTCAGCATTTGTCTCTCCGTTAGTAATACGATCATGTAGGCCGTTATACAGCTCAGATCGTATCGTATGTTGGTTTCGCTTATACCAGTCTAGATCATGATCGAGAACGGCAGTATAAGCATCAACACAAAATGTATGAAACCAACGGCCTGCTTTATGCAATGTTCTACCTTCATTCACTCGAATTTGAAGATGAAAACAATAATACTCCCTCAAACTTAAGTATTTTCTTTTAGTTGTCGGAGGGACATTCAGAGGAATATGCAAATGAAACCCATCTTCTCCATAAGGGAAAAGTAACGGATACTGCAAAGCCATAAAACTCTGGTGCAACTCAAAAATTCGTTTAACACCATTGCGGTTTTCCTCATTACTACGCTCTTCAACAATTACATTGCGTGATTCTGTCGGATTACCGTCGCCTGGTATGAGTGCAACAACTTTTGAAGCTGTTGGTAAGTTATATTGGCGTCCAGTACGTAGTCGGGTACCGATCAAATGAAGAGTAACAGGTTGTATTGATGACTGAACAAACCTATCTTTTGCCATCCTAAATGATTGAACTAATGGGTTATGCATATCAAGAATTGTAATAAGATCTTGCACCAACGAACAAAGATTATTGTCCATAGCACCAGAAGGACTAGTTATATTCAATGCATATAATCGGTTGTCTACTTCATGTTCGGTGTCATATATATACAACTAGGCAAATCTTGGCGGTCCATCTGCGTGTGTCGGTAATAGAGTCCCTATATGATGGTGATTGTGGCCATTTATCTGAAATGCATAAGGCCCGAGACCATCATTTATTTCCCTGTTTATATTTCCCCCTGTTGAGGTAAAGGAGAACATTGAATTTAATAGCTTTAATTTTTTCCAAAACAATTTAAACCGTTCTCCACCATTGTAATCCATCAGTTCTGTCACAGTGATGGAGGATGAAAAAGCAATGGCAGTACAACCTTTCCTTCACTGCAACATGTTGAGAATCTAGGATTAGTTATGGATGAACGTCTAACCATTCGCTCGCCATACCAATACTTTGCTTGACAGTGTGCACATGTATATGTCGCATCTCCGAAGTCCGCATACTGAGTCATCCTACGTTGCTGCCGTTGAGTTTGATACACACTTGCAGGGACATTAGTTCCATTTTGGTCTGTGTTTGCTGATTAAGATATGTGCTGTTGTGTAGAATTGTTTAAGGCAATAACATTTGTCGTTGAATTAGCAGAGTTGGTTACGCAAGATGATTATGGAAGATGTCTTACATTTCCCTGATTATCAACAACAGTTACCGATGAAAGCATGACTGGAGGGGTTGGATTTATTAGGGAACTCATACGATCGTGTTGTGAAGGCAAACCTGCATCTCAGATGTTAGATACGTAGAATGCGAATTTTTTAATAAAAGTTGATTTAGTTAAACTTACGTGGTCTAACGTTGCGAACAGCCCGCGAAACGTTTGATTGAGATGGTTGAGATGAGCCAATTATGTTAGTGATATCACTTAAAGGTCGTGCGCTTAAAGGGGGCCGACCTCTACGTCTCCTAACTTGTGTTGCTTGAGATGAACCATTTGTCTCAGTAGTTAATGGTGGCACGTTTGTTGTAGATGATACATTAGGAGAACAAAATTGAGGTGGTTGAGCTGAGCCATGTTTGTTAGTGATATCAGTTAAAGCTCGTGTGCTCAAACAGGGCCGACCTCTGAGTCTTGGAACTTGTGTTGCTTGAGATGAACAATTTGTATGATTAGTTACTGGTGCCACGTTTGTTGTAGGTGATACATTTTGTGATGTTGGCAAAACATTAGGAGGACAAACTTGAGATGAACCACGTATGTTAGTGATATCAGTTAAAGCGCGTGCGTATAAACGGGGCCGACCTTTAGGTCTCCTAATTTGTGTTTCGTGAGATGAAGCATTTGTAATAGTAAATGGTTGTCCTACGTTTGGTGTAGATGATAAGATGTTCGAGCGATAAACATTGGTGGAAGGTGATAGAGGAATAGAGGTTGATAACACATTTGTATTATCCCGTATACCTCTATTTGGTTCTTGGTTTTCATTTGATCGGATCTTTCTAATGATTAGCTACAACTGATATAAGTTAATTGATCAAGCAGTCTCATCATCTGATTCTTATATACTAAATGGGACATATAGATTATATCCATCAAATAAGGTATGTAAAGGTATATAGTATACAGTGGCATACAATATAGCTCTTGAAAATTTTGACTCATGTACACTTTAAGCCTTTGCAAATTTTAACCCAATGTACTGTCAAACAACATTAGTATCCTACATATTTCAAGAACTTTTATATGATACAGGTTTGTAACACAAATCAATGTTCCATTATAACTGATATCAGTAGTTGAATGCATAACGACAATTTGGTTTTAAAGGGATGTTAAGACACATACATCTATAAGGGGTTGTTTGGATTGCAACATTTTGTATGACTGATTGTAGTTAGGGTAATGTTTGGATTTAAGCAGTTTAAAAAAATGTGTCATTTTTTTAGCAAAATGGGTCAGTTTTATCAAAGTGGTCAGTTTTTTCAAAATGGGTCAAAATGGGAAAAAATATGAGTTACAAAGTAAAAGTAAGAAACACATGCTTTACTGGTAATGGTTACTTAATTATAGGTCATAATGGTTCACTTCACACATTTTTATAAAAAATGGTTGACTTCACACAGTTATATAAAATTTTATACACAATGGGTCACTTAACATAATTTTATAAAAATGGACCAGTTTTATCACTTTGTAACTCATTGGTAAAATATTGTTTTGAAACAAATACTATGTTGGTAATGGTTAATGCATCAGTTTCAAGGGTTAATTGGAGTTGGGTGAATATTTTATAAAAATGGGTCAAAATCAATACAAACATAAACTTTTCTATCTGTAGTACATACAGATCTAAAGCATGAAAGATAAAATAGATAAACAACTATAACCTTTGTTATATGACATGTTATTCTTGATATACCCTGCTTACACATTTAAAGCATCAAAGATAAAATACTAAACTAACCCATTTTGGAAAACTACATACATATGACAGAACTGAAAGTAAGCTTATGCACTTTCTGTGTGTATTTAGAACATTGGTTTGGATACACATTCCTCACTAATTCTGGTAATGATAGCATGCATAACATGCATAAACCACATATTAGTCCATTTAATTCTTTGAAAAACATGCATAACATTAGTCCATTTAATTAATAAATAGTCTATTAAAATAATCAATAGACTATGCAGAAACCAAATATTAGTCCATTCGGTAATGATAACATGCATGAAACACTATTAAAAAATCAACACACTAACCTTTGAAAGAGAATGATGTATAAAAGATGCACTGGTCTTCCTCCAAGCTTCAATAACTGCACATAAGTAGATGAAGATCAAAAGAGTATAACATTTATTTGCATTGGAGATATATTATGACTATAACAACCTCTATCAAATACGTAGATTAAAAGAATTATCAGAAGTGGCTATATGTATTAACATTAACCTCATTATTTAAGTTTTTGTATTTTGAACTTCAAAATTTTATACTTATATTCTAATTTTGTTTACCACTATTTACGGTTTGTATTTTGGCGCCAAGTTTTTTAACAAACTACCTATCCTAATTTACAGTGAAAAACTTATCCCAACCATGATTTAAAACAAACCATTCAACAGCATCCCACAAAATTGGTGACCATCTAATTTAAAACAAAATAGGACTTGTATTTTGGCGCCAAGTTTTATAACAAACTTATCCCAACCATAATTTCCTCCAAGAAGTTTTGAAACACATGTGTTGAAATCCAGTGTTGGTGTAAAAGGTTCTACCAATTCTCATATACGTGTTGAAATTCAGTGAGAAAATTAAACAAAAATACGCTATAGAATGTGATCTATAGCAGTAGAAACTAACTTCAAGCCCAAACAGTACGCATTCTTTTTCAATTGCTATTTAGCGACACTTTACCTGTCACAAAACTGTCACTAATCCGTCACTAATCTGCTTTCTCCTTTCTCCCATATCATTTAACGACTGTTAATCTGTCACTAATCTATCACTATTTCGTATACTCCTTCCTCCCTAACTATTTAGCGACACTTTATCTGTCACTAATCTGTCACTAATGTGTCACAGATTACTCCTACCTCTTGGTTTTTTGTGACGCTTTATCTGTTACAAATCGGTCGCTATTCATACATAATGTCACATTGGCGTTAGTAATCTTGTCCCAAAAGCAGGCAGTACTTAAACTTACTAACACTAAAAATTTCAAACTGAGTACTATAACCAAAGAAACCAAAAGTTATTATAACATCATCTTCTCCAAGTTACATTTTTAAACCAAAATTTTGTATGAGCTTTTAAAACGGGTTAGTCTTTAAAATGGGTCATTTTTTAAACCAAGTTATATATCGTTTATGGTTTTAAAGCAAGTAATCTTTTCAAAGCAGGCAGTATAAACTTACAATAAGCAATACTAAAATTTCAAACAGTACTAATAACCAAAACTTATTGTAACATCATCTTCTCCAAGTTACATGTTTAAACCAAAATTTTGTATGAGCTTTTAAAATGGGTTAGTCTTTAAAATGGGTCACTTTTTAAACCAAGTTACATTTTGTTTATGGTTTTAGTGAAGTAGCCAACATATAGTATCTCCTTTGTAGTTAGTTATGTGAGTTTCCTCCAAAGCTATCTTGAGAGCTCATAAAAAAGTATACTAAGGAAAAAAATCCATAACCAAAATAAAGACATTACCAAGAAACATCATAAAAAATTTATTCATTCTACCAATAAGAAATTGGAGAAGTACATGAACGGGAAAAACATCCTAAAAGAAACTTATTCGTTAAACACTAATAAGACAATAAGACAATAACAATAAGATTTTAAATAAACCTAGTCAAAGATGGTCTCAAGGCCATTCATCTTCATCATCAACTTCATCTTCCTCAGCAACTTCATCTTCACCTTCATCTTCGTCAACAACTTTTGTAACACCCCCATTTTTACATATAGCAGCGAAAGCTAATCTGGGGCATTACTTCAAAGTACAACAGTCATAATAATAGAAAATGACTCAAAAGAGACGTTTTTAAAAGATACGTTATCATTCATTTAAAATTAGTGTTTTACAAAGGCAGATCCCAAAATCTAGAAACATAAAATGTGAATGATAACAAGTTTTAGCCATCTTCAAGTCCCTGCCACTCCATGCCATAAGTTGCTCAATTACCTGGGATAAACATACATAAAAAAGGTCAACACAATGTGATAAGTGCTTA
>BQNB010026302.1:0-28117 GCA_026074375.1 Tanacetum coccineum | reverse complement strand
GAGCTTTGTCCGAAAAATAAACTTTGACTCGAATATTTACGTTTTTAACAAACGTGTCTGAATAAAATGATAAATAATTTATTAAATATTTATATTTAATAAAAAAATGATAATTAAATATAATTTAATTATTTTCGTGTCGATACGCGTTGTGTGCGGTTTTCAAAATAAATGATATACTCTCGATTTCAAGCCAAATGAGATTGAAAACCAAATTTATAAATGACAATTATGTAATAATAAATATGGTTTATTATTTAAATATGTTCTGAAAATTTACCGGTTACGCATTAATCGCTTTTATGTGACAACAAAAGGTCAATAGTCCAAAAAGTCAAGTCAGACCCAAAAAGTCAAAGGGTAAAATAGTCATTTAAAGAAACAAAAGCGTGAATAGAACCTTAAGAACTGGAAATGGGAAGATGTCATTGTCATCGTTGATGTTGATGTCCCAAACAAGGTTGGAGAAAGAAATAACAATGTTGAATTGAAAGAGGAATACGTCACTGTCGATGTCCAAAATCAACATGTAACACACAAAATACTTCTATCCTTATTCTTTATTATCATACTCATCTTTCGTATATGTGAACTTAGAAAGTATAATTTTACATGCAGGATGTTCAAAGTGATGATGATGTCCCACTGGCACCAATCAAGCGAAGTAAGAAACACCACATCAAAATCACTGCCAGAAATAGGTTGTATTGTTTGTTTGATAGTGAGGATGATGAAGACAAGACTGAAAACCTTGTTGATGAAGTTGTTGACGAAGATGAAGGTGAAGATGAAGTTGTTAGGGAAGATGAAGTTGATGACGAAGATGAATGGCCTTGAGACCATCTTCGACTATGTTTCTTTAAAATCTTATTGTTATTGTCTTATTGGTGTTTAACCAGTAAGTTTATTTTAGGATGTTTTTCCCGTTCATGTACTTCTCCAATTTCTTATTGGTAGAATGAATAAATTTTTGATGATGCTTGATCCGCCCCAAACCACACACACAAACAAGTATGTGTAATTAAGAGGCAAATACATTTATAGTATAGTAGTATACGTATTCCAAAAGATTTAAAAGAATCGCTCTTGACCAAAGCAATTCCTAAAACCTCCCGGGTCGTTTGTCCTCGGCGAAGTGTGAATAGACAATCGGTTTAGTTTGTGATCGCGCAAGTGAATACTTCAAAGATTTGATTTTGTTTTTCTAATTCTACACATAAAAACACGTAAAGCATGCAAAGAAAGTAAACGACTAAGCAATTAAGCAATTAAACTCAAAAATGTTAACGGGAATTAACGAAAACGCGACAAATAAGCAAGTATCTCAAAATTAAGCCCTACGAACGTAAATTTTATTCCTAAACCTTCTAAATACTAAATGAAAATTTTCAGAAAAAAAAATTTATTTTTTGATTATAATTTATTTTTTTATGATTTTTTAAAGTTTTTAATCTAAATAAATGCACGAAAATTACTAAACTTTAAGCTAAAAATTCTAAAAATTGTTTATGATGAGAAGAATGCAGGAAAAATTCTAGCTTTGAAAAAGCTTAAACGAATAAGCCTGGAAAAATCAAATAAGCACACGAAGTGCTATTTATGAAAATAACCAAAAAAATGTTTAAGTAAATTGTGTTTGCACCCTTGGACGTAAAAGTCCCAAGGGCGCAGATGGTTATAATGTGTGTATATAAAAGTGTTGGGGTTAAGGTTGAGGTCAGGGGTTCGAGCCCTGCTCACCCTTGGCTTCCCTATACCCTAACATTTTTATTTTTGCAAAACTTTTTACTCAAACTTTTAAAACAGCTTATAATAAGCAAATTTTACTAAATCAACTTTTTATGAAACTTAAGCAATAAGCCAAAAATTAAGCTAAATGTGACAGTTTACACTTGGAAGGATTTTTAGCTTTTTGCACAAAACTTAAGAAACTAATAATTGAATAAGCTCAAGCAAAATCAAATAAGCTAAAATCAACTTTAACAAACCTAATAAGCACAGCTGAACAAAATTTAAACAAAATCAATAAGCATTAAACTGAGAAAAGCTCATAAGCATTTTGACTCAAAACTGTTTACCAAACAACCAAATAGGACTTTTTAAGCTTATTTTTAAGTAATCAAACAGAACCTTATGGCTTAGTATCTTATATCACTAAAAATCTTATACTATAAACTATCTAAATCAGCAATTGAAAAGCATTTTAAAAATCAAATAAGCTAAGAGAAAAACTAGTTCAGACTGTTTATACTATTTTTGGCTTTAGCAACTTGAGAATTAGACAAAATAAGATAAACCTAAAACTTAAAAATAAGCTAAAACTTAAACCCTAAGGACACAAATAAGTAAAAATAAGTGTGGAAAACTAGAAGGGGGGGTTGAATAGTTTACCGCTTTTTAAATTTAAGTTTTATGTATGTTTATAAAACTTAGATTCGACCTTTTTGTGAATTCAATGCTTGCACAATATGAACAACGTAAATATATGAAATGATAAAGTAAGACAAGAGATAAGAGTAAGAACAATCAAACCACAATGCGAGGATTTATAGTGGTTCGGTAACGAAGCCCCTCTTCGTCCTACTCTACTCCCCGAGCACCAAACTCGAGAGTTTTCTTCACTATGTCAACAAACTCCCTTATGGCGGAGAAAACCGTACACAACGTTGCTTATATCAATTTACGACACTAAGCTAAATGTCGAGTTCTAATCTTAGCTAGAACCAATCTATCACAACACAACTTCACGACTTGTTCACGACTTCACAACTTCACGACTTCTTCACAACTTCACAACTTCTTCACAACTTCACGACTTCTTTAAAACTTCACGACTTCTTCACAACTTCACGACTTCACTTCACCACACTACTTATATCACAACTACCTAACACTACTTGGTAAGATCACAACGATCTAACTATACTTACAAAGATCACCAAGATCTAGCTACTACACACAACTACAAGATATACAATTGATTTACAAATATGTGATATGAATGCAACAAGATTGCTATGCACACTAAGGTGTAATACTTCTTCACTTGATGATGGAAGTATTCTTCTCTTGCACTTGAGGAATATAGCTTGGATCACTTGGAAACAAAGCTTTATGATTAAATGATCAAAGGATTTTAGAGAGGATAAGTGGGCTGTTTTGAGCAGAAAGAATGAGTGCAAAAGGTGAGAAAAATGTTGGGGAATAGTCCAGTATTTATAGGACAAAAAGGAGGAGCGGGGTCTATGGCCGGCCCCCTTAAATAGGGTGTCGGCCCCCTTATTATTTTTCTTACCACCAGCAACTTTAAACAGGGTTACCAACACTAAAGCACAACTTCTAAAACCAATAAACCTAAACCCTAAATCATTCTAAAAACCCTGAAATCTTACACCCCAAACCCTAAACTAAACACCCTAATTCTAAACCTAAACCAAGATCTAAAACCCTAAACACCTAAAAACTATCTTTCTAACCTAGAAATCACGTCACCTCAAGTACCTCACGCACGCTTCAAGCACTCAAGTAGCTCCATGGAATCACCATCCTTGCACCCCTAGCTATTGGTCCACTACTCTAAATCTCCTATGCCACCATATCACTTAACTCTTTGTTCACCACTCCAATAACATATCAATACCATATCTTTACACTATATATAACAACTGACCTAACATACCTAGCACCTTTCAATTCACCATCAAACTTCATACAACCATTAAAATCTAATCAAAAGCCATTCCCATAAGAAGAGAAAAAGAGAAGGATTAAAGCTCCTATAGATCCTAGTGATCTCATGAAATCAGCCCCTTAAACCCTAAAGCTTACTCATGTTGGTTTCCATAAACAAACGCGAACTCTAAGAAACCCTAAAAGCTCTTTTAGTGTATCAAGACAAGCCTATAACATAAGCTGGTGTCAAAAGCTATTTCAATAAGCTCATTATTATTTCTATAAGAACATGAAAACTAATCTTAAAGCCTTTAAACCCCATCAGGTTAATCATATTAACCAAACTGAACTCATTTTAGCTTTTTAATCCAACAAGCTCTTTTCATAAGCTATAAGAGCTCAAAAAGTTACTTATTTTAGCTTATATAAAATGCTAAACCTGCAAAATTGATTTCAAAATCCAAAATATCATATAATAGTTTTTTGACGTAATTTGCAAATACTTTTTCATGCAAAGAGTTATATAATGTAAATTCATCTGAAACTTATAAATAGAGAAGGGGAGAAATTGTAATTATTCAAATTTAAAATTCAGGGTTTTGTTTTGTAATACTTGAAAGTTAAAGTTTAATTTATTAAAAATATAATATAAAGGTTAATTTTGTACATATTATATAATATATTTAATGATATGATATATATATATAATAATTCTAAATATAAATATATATTATCTATATATATCAATGGAAATAGTTGTCATTTTCATGTCTCAAGTATAAAATAAATAATTTTTTATATTAATTAATAAAAATATAAATAAATATTATATAGACTATGCTCGAATTTATTAAAACTCGACAACAATATGTTGTTAGCCTTCGTCTATCCGTCAACACTAAAAATCAAATTATGTTATATATTTAACATAATTTATCATCCGCTAGCTTTTGAAGAAACTTAAAAGATAAAACCTTATCATTTAATCTATAATGTATCACGTTACCAGGGAGTTTCATGTGAGGGGTTTCATTTGAGTAGACATTTTGACGAGTTGCTGGATTTACAATTTAGAGTGTCCTAGCCCCTCAAACGTTTACTACATGACCTCAGGATTATGATAGCCCGAACAGCAATACGATATTTTCACAAGTTATCAAACCAAAAACCCTTAAACTTTATGAAATAAATTTTGTAATATCAACAATCGAACTAAGACTTGACATATTAGCCCCAAGTTGCGTAACTAGGTTGTTTACTCTCATTTGAATTAAATTTCAAATCAATCAACTACCTTGATAAGGTGAGTTCATAGTCCCACCTTTACATGTTTTCTAAATCCCGTGGGGAGATACACGCTATAAACTATGAATACAAGTATTTTTCCAACTGTATGCTATCCTGATATATTATTGCCTAAGTTTGTTTTCACTGCCAATATTTCTTAATCATGAACCATTAGTCACTTGCGAATGAACATGAATATTGTGGATAGATCTATTCGGGGGTGACGACTCCCGTTGGTGTACCCGTACATGGGGTAACCAAACGCACTATATTTGAGAACAAAGGATAACTTTGGTAAGTTACCTTTCCTTAAGGATAGTTGTTCCTTCAAGTTATTAAATTGACTTCAGATGTTAATGTTTGGTTGCATGAGCTTAGGGCAATAATATTGTTTTCCATGATAATTGTAGTCGTTGCAATTATTACCACTTGTGATGGCTTGTATTCAACAATTACATTGCAAACACTGTGAACTCAACCATTGTGTTGACCATTTTAGCATGTTTATCTCAGGTAATTAAGCAATCTATGGCATGGAGTGGCATTGGACATGAGGACGTCCAAACCTGTTATCATTCAACTTTATGTTTTGAAATGTATTTTGGGACCTCTTTTGTAAAAACTCTGATGAATAATGAATGATAACTTATCTTTCAAAAATGTCTCTTTTGAGTCGTTTTCTATTATTATGACTATGATTCATAAACTAATACCCCAAATTAGCTTCCGATGCTATATGTCAAATATGGGGGTGTTACAGATTGGTATTAAGAGTTGCGGTTATAGAGAACAAGGTTTAAACCTTAACAATAACTACTTTTTCCATCCAAGAAAGTCCTCCGTGCCACTGCATTTCCCAAATAGTATGTAAAAGATACATAACCATTAGATTATTATATAAATAACTTTTGTTATTTACACTGGGTTGTTACAGAAATATGTCTTCAAACACTTTCAACTATATCTACCCTATTATCGTCCCATCTGATTTCAATGTTGAGGATGCCTTTTCCTCTACAAACACTCCTGACTATACCCCGGCTTCACCAAACTATTCCCCAGCTTCATCGGGAAACACCTCTCCTGATTCTTCAGATGATTTATCTAAGTATCTTTTGGCCTCGCTAGCCATCTCACCTTTCTACAATGATCCATATATGAAAGTTATGCAAGCATATAATGCTAATAATAATGAATCACCTATTCCACTACCACGAGCTCCTTTTGCTCCACCAACTATTTTGCCTTCATCTCCAGTGTTACCACTATCACTAATGTTTGATCCCCAAGATTTCTTTATTCCCAATGAGATTTTGCCACCTTAGAAATGAGCCCGTTTCCTATCATCTTCCTTTACTAATCCTTTTGCTCCGCCTTAAGTATTTGAGATTGGAGAGAATTATCATGGCACTCCAGACACGTCTTACACACGCCATGAGAAACAGATCGAGACTATTTTGAATCACTTAGATGAGATCCGTCTTTCTTTTTAATTGATCTTTCAGAATGTGTATCGATTATCAGGAGCTGAATAAACTCACCGTAAAGAATCATTACCCATTACCCATGATCGATGATTTATTCGACCAACTTCAAGGTTTGAGTGTTTACTCAAAGATTGACTTGAGATTAGGTTATCATCAACTGAGAGTCTGGAATGAAGATATTCCCAATACTTCTTTCAGAACACGGTACGAACACTACGAATTCCAAGTGTGTAAACCATACTTGGATAAATTTGTGATAGTGTTCATCAATTATATTCTTATCTACTCCCATAACAAAGAAGAACACATAGATCACCTGAGAATAATCTTGGAATTACTCAAAAAGGAGAAATTATATGCCAAGTTCTACAAATGTGATTTCTAGATTAATATCGTGCAATTTCTCGGGCATGTGATTGATAGTCAAGGAATTCACGTTGACCCCACCAAGTTTGAAGCATTCAAGAATTGGGCATCTCCTACCACACCTACAGAAGTACACCACTTCTTAGGACTTGCCGGTTACTATCGGAGATTCATCAAAGATTTCTTGAAAATTGCAAAGTCTTTGACTGAATTAACCCAGAAAAACAAGAAGTATATCTAGGGAGAAGACCAAGAGTCAGCTTTCCAACTGCTAAAACAGAAACTTTGTGAAGCTCCAATCTTAGCATTACCAGAAGGGAACGATGATTTTGTTGTTTACTGTGATGCATCTCATCAAGGTCTGGGAGCAGTGCTAATGCAAAGAGAAAAAGTTGTTGCATATGCATCTCAACAACTCAAACCTCAAGAGAACTATACCATACACGACCTTGAATTAGGAGCAGTTGTGTTCGCTCTTAAAATTTGGAGACACTATCTGTATGGCACAAAGTGTACTGTGTTCATTGATCATAAAAGTCTTCAACATATCCTTGATTAGAAAGAGTTAAACATGAGACAACCTCGTTGGTTAGAATTGCTCGCAGATTACGATTGTGAGATTCGCTACCATCTTAGAGTTGAACATGAGACAACCTCGTACTGTGTTCACTGATCATAAAGTCATTTCATCTGTTTCAAAAGGTTGTCATAGTTTAGAATACCTTTTTAGGGTCTTAGCAACCATGGTGTAAATCTGTTATAATTTAGTCTTCTTATATAGCTTATTTAGTTTGATTATGCTTAAGTGTTTTCTGATGTTACTTTTCTAGCTTGTTTTGAGTCTCAAATGCAGTGGAATAGGCCTTGATTGTGTGTGCATTTGTCTTTTAAGTCATAGTTAAATTCTGTCTTAAATATCAAGTCATTTTCCTAGCTTTAAATCTAGTTGTCAATTGCTAATGTAGGTTAGAATAAGGTGATCTAAGGATCTGAAAATGAAAGCACAAGCTCACTTTGGAGCTTAACTCCATCTGTTTTTAACTAGTTTCCATTTTGAGCTTATTTTGAAGCTTATTCTTGGGCCTGGCTTTAGCCTTTTAAAACTGTCAACAAAATCCCCTGGTGCAAAATGGCTTCCATTTGTGCCCTTTTTCTTGCTTATTTTTGATCCATACTCTTAGATTTTTGCATTTCTAGGAAGCCAATAAGCCCCTATATAAGCTCATATAAGCCATTCACCTTAAGAGTCCCTCTAGTGCTTAATTTTAAGCTCAAAAGGTGCCCCTTCTGGCTGTTTGTATGCAGTTTTTGCCCATAGTGCTTATTGATTAATTTAGCTTTTATGCTTATTTTTATTTGCTTATTTTGCTTAGAATAGCTTATTAGGTTTAGTTTCCCTTTTGTTTTGCTTATTTCCTCATTTTCTCTTGCTTATGTTGCCTTAAAGCATAGCAGTTAGCTTGATTAGCCCCTAGCTTATTTGCTTTTTCAGCTTATCTGCCTTTGTTTTTATGCTTATTTTTGTTTCAGTTTACTTATTAGATATAGGTGCCTTCCTATCTTTGCTTATTTTCATTTTTCCTTAGCTTATTTTCCCTAGATGAGCCCTTAGTGCAGCTCATTAGGACCTTAGTATAGTTTAGTCATTCTGCCTTACTTTTTAGCTTATTTTCCTGCTTATTTTTAAGTTATAAAAAAGTTTCCTTTGTTAATATTGCTTATTTTCTCTAGTTTTATAAGTCTAAAAAAGTTTTTATAAAAAGAGAGAGGCCCAGGCTCGAACCCTGGACCTCCCCCTTTCCAACGCCCCACACACACAGACTCATACCATTGTGCTTCAATAGCTCATCCGTGAGTATTGTGCACAATTAATTCCTTAAGGGCTTGTTGGTCCAATAAGCTTATAAGTCCTTTTGAATTTTAACAGCTTATTGAAATAAGTTGTTAGTGTCAGCTTATTTTTCATAGGGCCCTCATATCCTTAGCTAGTTTTTGTAATTTTTTCATAATTTTTAAAAATCGTTTAGTATTTTTTATCATTGATTTTCTTTAAAATCGTTTTTAATTCATAATAAATTATTAAAAAGTCAAAAAAATATAATTCTTTTTTAGAAAATTTTCTTTTATCATCTTGCACTTAGAAAAAATAGAATTGCTCTCGTGGGGTTAATTTTTTAGAAATTTGATTTTTAAAGAACAGGATCGAATCTCGTTCTCTTTTTCTTCGCGTTTTTAGCCTTAAACACTTATGTTTTTTATCTAGTTTTTTTATTCTTTCTTTTTAGTCACTTATAGCTTATTAAAAGTAAAAAAAATCACTTTAGGTTTAAAATTCGAAAAATTAGGTTTTTAAGTCGCGTTTTTACGATTCTGTTATCGGTTTTGAGTTTAAATCCTTTCTAGCTTACGTTTTTAGGTTTAATTTATTCGTTTTTGCATTTTAATTGTAGAAATAGATAATCAAATCAACTCTTTGACTATTCAAGCATGATGACCAAACCGACACTCAATTTTCCATTTACGCCTCGTCGGGAAGAACGACCCGGGTCCGGTTTTAAACTTTGTGGATAACGAAGTGAGAAACCGATACTTCCGGTTTACTATACTACTATTATTGATATTATTCTATTTATATATTTATTTATATTTATATATAGTAAAAGAGGGCAATCATCTTAATAGGTTTTAAACCCCACAATATCCTTTGTAAGTAAGTCCGGATCTACTTTGAGAAAGTAATTAAATTCATTGAATGCCAAATAGAAAGGTGTCTCATAGTCAAAAACCTTAGTTTCTATCTTAAAATTTTCAGCGGTTTCTTCCTTATCACTTAAGTATTCTTCAAGATCAAAAGATTCATCATCAGATACTTTAATTTCATCACCACCTATTTTCCAGTAATCCCATAAAGCTCCCTTGGTGAATATATCCATCGTTTTATAGTTTACAAACTTTCTATCCAGCCATTCTTCGAATCTTGGATTAGTTGGGTCCCATTTTATCACGGAAGTGTTATTTCCCTCGATGCGAGAAGGCGGGTAGTATTTTCCAAAAAATTTAGCAGTTAAGTCGACCTAACAAGTGATTGATTCTTTGGTTTTATCAAACCATCTCTATGCACCTCCAGCCAATGATATTGGGAAAACAACAATTCTCAGTTTATCATGATCTACATTAGGTAATTTGATTGGGTCAATAATTTTTAGGTAGTATTTAATATGCTCAACTGCGTCTTTCCCGTTTGTTCCACTAAAAGCATTGTTGTGCTGATCATCCAAGAATTTTCCTTTCAACTCATAAGTATTTTCCCGTTAACTGTAATACTTGTAATCCCATAATAGTAATTTGCTTTGTCATTAGGCGCAAATGTTTCCATACTTGACTTCTTTCCCTTATCCGCCATCACTTCTTCAATCGACTAGCTCTGATAAGAATTATCTGTAACAAGGGTAAAAATATCAGTAGGATTTGCTCTGAAGAAAGATAGAAAAAAAATTTAGCACGGAAATCAAATATAAAAACTAAGATTCTGATTATGTTCCAAATGATCGATACGCCGTATTCAGTATAAGTGAATACGCCATATTAATCAGTTGAATGAATACGCTGTATTGGACAAAAAGTTGGATACGCCGTATCCAATAGAAGTGGATACGCCGTATCGAGTTATCGACCAAAACAGTGTATTGAGAAAAACAATTAAATTAAACACAAAATTATACAAGCAAACAATTAAAATAACAAATATACAAAATATACAGAATATACAAGAATATACACAAATCTAATTAACACTACTCCTAAGGGTTAGATCTAATGTTAAAAACCAAAACAAAAAATTAAAATCAAGATTAATTTTCACTCCTCGGCAACGGCGCCAAAAACTTGATTGTGTCGTTGTGTGGTTGGTATGTGTGTCATTACACATACCTTTTACCTAATAATATGACCCTAAACGACCAAAAACGTACATAAAATGCCGTAAATATGTTTGTTTTTGTGTTTGTACTGTGCAGGTACCGGATATTCACTAAAGGACGAGAAATGAAGCCAAACTCGACAAAACCAAGCACGGAACGGAAAGAGTGTGAAAAAGACAAAGCCAAAATCAACAAAAGCCAAAGTTAAATCAAAGCCAAAGTCAACCCCGACAAAGTCAAAGCCAAGAAGACATCAAGTCAAAGAAGATACAACTTTAGGGACCAAATTTTCCAAACCCTAAAGTTGTAAAACTACAAGGACTAAAGTTGCAATTATGGATAATATAACTTTAGGGGCCATTTCTGCCTAGTCCCCTAAACTTTCAACTACACAAGGACTGAGTTTGCAAAGAACATATACACATTGGGGGACTCTTTTTGCCATTTACCAAAACCTTCACCCCTGCCTTTTATAACACTTTTTCCTGCTAAATTCAAAGCCCAAACCCTGTCACTCTCAAACCCTCTCACACCTCGGGTACTGTTCACTCCCCTCTAAAATCCTCACATCCCACATCATAAACAGCCAAACCCATCACCCTCTACCCTTCCCCACCTCAATGCCACCTTGGTAATCCTAAGAACTGCCATTGGCCAAGAAAATCAAACGGCTGTGATGAAGGATTGGTGAGCAAGAAAAAAATTATATGGCCAAGATTGCTTTGAATGTTACTCTCACACAACAAAAACACTGGTTGAGCTCTCTCTAGAAAGAAACACAGCAAGTTATCAAGAGTTAGTATAAATAAGACCTTAGAATAGTTTTTACCCTTTGTCGAATTTATTTTCAAGGCAAAAGCTTGTGATTAAATTTGTGCCATCTTTAATATTGTCTTTTTAATATAATTGTCATTTACTTTCTGCAATTTAAATTTTGTCTTTAAAATTTGTCTTGCCATTTAAATTTTATGCAAGTTTGCTGTTTATCTTCAATACCTTGTCATTTACTTATTTTCCTTTTAAATACCTATTTGTCAAGCTTATTTATAAGTTTTTAAGCTCTTGAAAGTCTTTTGTAAGCATTTTTCAAAACCTGTCAAGAAAAACTTTGTTTTTCAAACTTTAAGGGGGTGTTTGGTTTAGTGACTCAAAGTGGGTCAAACTGGGTTAAAGACCCATTGGGTCATTTGGTCATCTTTGTCAAGCATCATTGAGACATTTAAGATATGTTTTTAAAAGTGTTAAAGTCCTAAATATTGTTTTAAAAATTGGTCTAAAAGAATCCTTGAAACTGTTGGACCAAAACAGTTTCAAGGTGATTTTTAGATTATGTATTGAAAAACTATTTTTGAGTCTTTGTTTGTGTTTGTTTTTAAGTGTCAAAAGCAGTGGTATTGAGTCCTTTTTGGTCTCCTTGTGTCTTTTTAAAAATTGTCAAAGTTTTCACCAAGTTACTTTGGTTTCAAACTGTCATTTTTCAACTCAAAATTTCAGATTTTAAAAACTGTTTTTAGCTTGTGAAAAGTTGAGCACAAGCTCCTTTCAAGCTTGTATCCATCTGTTTTAACTCTATTTTATTTTCAAGCTTATTTGCCAACTTATTTTTAAGCTTGCTTTTTGTCCTTTTAAAACCAACAAAGTTCCCCTAGTGCTAAAAGCCAACTTTGCAGCTTATTTTTGTTGTTTATTTGTGATGCAACCTTCATTATTTTTGCATTTCTAGAAAGGCCATAAGCTATTGTATAAGCCCTAGCAAGCATTAAGCCTAAAAGTCCCTTTAGAGTGCTTATTTTTAAGCTAAAAGTGAGCCCTTTGACTGTTTTGCCTGCAGTTTAGCCCCATAGCTTATTTAGGTTTTCCAGCTTATTTATCTGTCTCTATTGCTTAGTTTTAGTTTACATTGGCTTATTAGGATTAGCTCACTATTTTCATTAGCTTAGTTTTTAGGTTCTTTGCTTATTTGCCCCTAAATTAGCTAATCAGTTAGCCATTATTAGTCTTGGTAAAAAAAAAGAAGTTAAGACTGCCTAGTTTTTGCCTTTGCTTATTGGCTTTGCTAGCTTACCTGCCTTGCTTTATTTTGCTTTTTCTTTGCTTATTAGGTAGGATAGATTACCTGTTTTAGCTTATCCCTTATTTTCATTAGCTTGTTTAGCTTTTAGAGCCCATAGTTAGTTAAATTTAGGCCTTAGTTTAAAAAGTCATATCTGCAATTTTGTTTGCTTATTTTTCTACTTATTTTTCAGTTATAAAATTTTTGTCTTTTTAAAAGTTGCTTAATTTTTATAGTTTTATAAGTTTTTTTTTTTAAAAAGAAAAAAAAAGGTTTTAAAAAAAGTGAGAGGCCAGGCTCGAACCACCCCCCATGGACCTCCCTTTTATACCAACGCCCTAAACACAAACTATACCGCCTGTGTACAATAGCTCATCCGGTATGATGTTTGTTTCTGTTAAATATATAAGCGCCCTAGGTGTAGTAAATTGGCAAATACACCAAGTTCTTTGCTGTGCCACTCAGCATAACACCAACACTCCAACACCATCCCTAATCATAACACCAAAATAACACCACTCACCCTACCCCCCCCTTCTTTATTTTCATAAAACCCACTAAACTATTATTTTTTTCTTTTTAACAAACATAACCAGATTTCATTCATATTAAACATTACAAATTCATAAAATAAAACACATTACGAATTAAAAAAAACATTCCGAATTTGAACAAAAAAATCCATTACGATATAAAAAAAACATTAGAAATTAAAAAAACATAGAAATTAAAAAAATCTATCGTCTTCGTCTTCGTCGTCCTCGTCACCCAAATCATTTTTTCATTTTGTTTTGATCAATTTTTTTGCTTCTTGATCCAATAGGCGTCGTCTTCGTCCAAATCCTTGGTGCTAGTAGCTAGAAACCTCAACTCCTCCAACCGCATTAGTGTGCGGTCTTTTTCGGCTTGAGCTTCGAAAGCCCTTTCGGCGGCTTCCTCGTTCTCAGACGAAGCCTCATGCTCATTAGCTCCCCGAATGGGGCTGACGCGCTATCTTCCACGGTGTCGTCGTTGCGTCCGGATTTGCTTTTCTTGGCGGGCGTTGTTTGCAGGGCGGACGTGGTCGTGCAGCGTGACCGAATAGATTTCTCCTGGCTACCCTGGGGACGTCTCCGGTTTAAGTCATATTGTTCCGGTGCGTCATTTCGGATGATCTCAAAATGGCACAAGCATCTTCTCTTGAGGAAAAGAAAGCACTGACCCCTTTATGCTTGTCCCTGGTTAAATACTTTGAGCCCGTTTACAAATAATCCACATCCGTTTTTTTTAGCCACTTTTCCCAACGTTTGGCGCCGCGTTTGTACGCGAGCGTTGAACTTTTGCAATTGGCATTCAACGTATGCCATTTACTAGTCAACTATCCTTCGTTTACGGTTTTGAATTTGTTCGAATTGAATCGTTCAAAAACCGATATCAAAACGTTCTGCTTTTGTGACCCTTCGACATTATTATCTTCGGAAAACGAACACCGTAACATGTTGCAAGCAATTATTCTTCGACGGTAGCCATCGGGTCCCGCTGCTACCGGTTTCTTGAGGCTCGTCTTAACATTCTTTTCCCCTTTCGGGCCATTCTTTTTTTGCGACCGCCTTTTCCGCTGCGCTGCGTATCGACTTTGTTGAGGTTGATGGAGTGTTGGGAAGACTCGTAGTGGAATGATGGTGGGTTTTTGTTGTAGATTATCTAAATCACGGTTTTTAGGATTCTGGGATTGTTGCCATCGGAAAACAGCTTGTGTTGTGTTTTGTTGGTATTGTTGAAATGTTTACGGGTCATGACCTGGTGTGGAGATTCATGAAACTGTGGGTGTTTGGGAAATTCAGACATTTTTTTGATTGCTAAAAAGATGTATGTTTGTATTTGAAGAGTGGTGAATTTGTATGTGGTTTTGTATTTAGTAATGTGTTGTATATATAGTGAGTTGAGTGAGGGGGGTAAAATGATTTTTTTTTAAAATCAGCCGTTTCCTTAGTTTAAAAAGTCATATCTGCAATTTTGTTTGCTTATTTTTCTACTTATTTTTCAGTTATAAAATTTTTGTCTTTTTAAAAGTTGCTTAATTTTTATAGTTTTATAAGTTTTTTTTTTTAAAAAGAAAAAAAAAGGTTTTAAAAAAAGTGAGAGGCCAGGCTCGAACCCTGGACCTCCCCCTTTTCAAAGCCCCCACACACACAAACTCATACCGTTGTGCTACAATAGCTCATCCGGTATGAGTTTGTTTCTTTAAATATATAAGCTCAAACAGCCCAATAAGCCTTCAGCCCAATTTAGCTTAATAACAGCTTATTTTTAAGCTGAATTTTCAGTTTCAAATTTTTCTTAGGATCTTTATAGTTTAATTGATTTTCTCTAAATTTTTCAGAATTTTTTATAATCATTTAATATTTTTTAACATTTATTTTCTTTAAAACTGTTTTTTAATTATAAAAAAATAAATAAAAATAAAAAAAATATTTTTCTTTTTTTGAAAATTTTATTTTGTCATATTGCACTTAGAAAAAATATAAAAACTTTTGTAAGGTCATTTTTGCAAAATTTTACTTTTTAAAGAACGGGTTTTAGGCCTGGTTCTTGTTTTCGCGTTTTTGAACTTAATTTAACTCCGTTTTTGTTCTAGTTTTCTTTATTCTTACTTTTTAGTCAATTAATATTAGGAAAAGTAAAAAAATTCACTTTAGGATTAATTTTTCATATTTTAGGTTATTAGTTGGGTTCGTTTTTAATTTCCGTTCTCGTTTTTGTGATTTAAGCCTAATTGCCTTAATTCTATGCTCCCGTAGACTTAAGATTTCATTCTTATGCCTTATTTATGCTTCCCGTAGAATTTTAAGATAATCATATGCCTTTTTATGCTTTCCCGTAGTTTTAGGTTTAAATTCCCGTTTTCGCGTTTTTCTTAAATTGCTTTTGTTTAGGGTTTTCTTTTACTCGTTTTTGCATATTATTAGTAGTTTTAGAAACTCAACCCCATATCTTTTCCATTCAAGCATTGATATTCAAACCGACACTCGATTTTCCATTCACGCCTCGTTAGGGAAGAACGACCCGGGTCCGGTTTCAAACTTTGTGGATAACGAAGTGAGAAACCGATACTTCCGGTTTACTATACTACTATCATTGATATTATTCCATTTGTTATATATATTTATATATTTATTTATATTTATATATGTGGTAAAAGGAACAAATCAATTTTTGGCGCCGTTGCCGGGGAGGCTGTGAACGATTTTCGTGTTTGTTTGACAATTAGTGTTTGAAGACCCTTCCCTCGTGAAGTTAATTTCCCGTTTGTGAATATTTTCTTTTATTTATAAAAATATTAAACAAAAAAATATTTTTTATTTTCTTTTATTAGTATTAGTATAAAAAAATCAAAAATATAAAAACATTATCCTTAATTATCAATAAAAATCATCATCAATATAATGCTTTCAACTGAAGCATTATCATAATAAGTTCCCAAACAAAATATTTAAAACTTGCCTTTGTGTCACTTGTGAAATACGGCTCACCTTTAATTGATAAACAAACTATAAGAGGGGTATAAGGAGGGTTGTTCCTAGGAACTACGACCCAAAAGGAGAAGGTTTTTAATAGCTTTGCTCTTTCCTACTCCTCCGCTCCTTTGTGCGTTTTTCTTTTAGAAAGCTACCGTGAAACGAGTTGATTATTGGTTTAAGTTGTCTTATCTCATTTTGTCAGTTAATAAAATGTGTTGCTTAAAAAACTCGAAAAGCCAAAAATAATCTTCTTTTTCTTCTTATCCATTTAATTCTTTTCTTAACCCTCAATTGTTTAATTGTTATGGCGTCACCCGATTAAAGAGTGTTCGTCTTGTGGAAATTTGCACACTAAAGACGGTGGTTGTTCAAAAGGGAGTCTTGAAGACAATATTCTTGTTCCCATACCCGACTTGTCTCAACGACCCCTTAAAATTGAAAAAATTTGTCTCGATTGTGGAGACCCGGTTCATGGCCTATATTGTCGACAATGTGCTCTAATACGAAAGATATTGGAGGAAGTTTTCTAAGACACTTCCAAGTCCTTCGATGACGATACTAACTTTGTTAATCAAGAGCCATTCGTTGTCAAACAAGGCCCCGGTGTAAATTCTTCACAAAGTCCTCCACAAATTAACCACAATTATTGTTACGAGTGTGGTGATTCGTTAGACGATATCTTCTGTCAACGATGTACTTGTGAATCTTGTGGGAAAGGTGCTCGTCATGGTTATAATTGTCCATCGCAAGTTCCGATTATCGCTAAACTGGAACCATGCAACAATCAAACCGTTAATGAGTTCCCACATACTTTGCCAAGTGTTCACCCGACATCCTGTTCTGGAAATGAGAATCCATTCACTTATGATTCCAAACCTAATTTTGTTGATGATTCTCCTAACGTTTTCAACCCACATCCACAATCTCCTATGTACTCTTGTGAATTTTACGGGAACGATGCTCGTTATGGTCATTATTGTACACCTCAAGTTCCGTTTATCTATCCGAAACCGTGTTACAATCAAGACTTTAATTTCCCGCATGATTTTCATGATTTTCAACAACAATATCTTTGTTGTGAAAATTGTGGGGGACCTCATGAAACTTACCAATGTCAACCAATGAATGAAGACTATTATCATGAGCAAAATTCTTGCTATGATTATAATTCTTTTAGTTTTGACCAATTTCAACCCCCGCAATATACCGTCAATCATCCAATCTCCAATGTTTAAAATAGCCTTTTCAATGCTCAAAATGAGTTTCTCAATTCTCAAAACAAGCTTATGGAGCAAATGACATCCATATGTGATATGGTTGGTCAATATATGCAAAAGAAGGAAGAAGAAAAGCGAATTGCAGAAGAGCAAGCGGCTAAAGATCGATATTGGAAGATTCCCATTTGCTACGATGATGACGAGGACTATACCATTGCAATCACTCCCGTTTCATCAACCAAGGAGCCCGTTAACTCTTTAAGTATGGGGGACGAGCATCTTGACACTATTCCGGCAACGGAATCGGACGAAGTAATAAAGTCTAGTGTTGAGGACCTTGTCCCAATCCCAAGTGAGTCCGAGGGTATTCCCGACAGTGTGTGTGATGTGCCTCTTTGTAACAATCCTACCCCTCTTGAAGCTTTCAAAGAACATTCTTTCTGATATTGTGTCAATTCGACGATGATGACTTCCTTGAGTGATGACGATTCTCCCTACGGTGAGGATATCGATTATGTCGATGCATCACCTCCCGATGTTGAGATCGTCAGCTTAGAGGTGGTGGAGATTGTTGACCCGGAAGTTGAAAGGATTGATGATGATATTCTTTCAACAATCAAAGACGATACCCTTCGTGAAAAATTGTTGAATGTCAATCTTCTTGTTGCTAAGATCGATGCATTAAGAGATAATCCCACTCCATCTTCCGAGGTTGTGACCAAGTCTACCTCCACATTTCCTAATCTTTTCTTGGAGGAGACTAACAAAACCTTTATAAATACTATTCCCAACTAAAACTTTCGCCCTTTAATCTAGAAGAATTAAGTTAGTGGCAGTCCCACTACTCATTCTGAGTTATCTCTTCCTGATTATAAAGCTTTCTACGTTGATAACGATCATTTTAAAGAAGAGGAAGTATGGCAGTACCATACCATAGGGACAATTTCTCTCAATATGATTATTTTAATATCTTTGATCTTTTCGAATGATCAGTTTCCTCCTACCAGATAGGAGTGACCTTAATCATGAGGGTATTCGCCGATGAACTCACTCACATCATGTCTCTCCCGGAACTTGAATGTTTTAAATTTAAGATTGAGTCCAATCCGGGAGATTTGGATTCTATTGACCTCGGGATTCGTAAGAATGTGTCTACAACTAATGTGAATGTACCATTAGAGGATGACCAATCTTCTCTCTTCGCTTATGTTGTATGGATCTTTCTTGCTTTTCTCATCAGTAACCCCCGTTGTCCCTCTATACTTCACCTCCCACCTGAATGAAGATACCATTTTTGACCCCGGCATCTCCATTTGATCATTCTTTTATGCCGGATGTATCTCATCGGAGTGGAACTTTCATGAAATTCAATGTTTATCCAAACCACTTGAATGAATTCCGATGATATTTTACCTATCCACTTGCTTCCCCATGGACCAATAAATTTCGGGGTCTGAGTCAGCTTGTGAATCGGTTACAAAAACAAGGCCTTCCGTGGGTGGCAACCCATCTTATCCAGTCTATCTTCTTTCTTTATGCTAAATAAGTGTTTTGTGTTGTGACGAGGCTCGCCTCTAACCATTTACCCTTTTTTTTTTTGTGTTTTGTGGTTTATTGTCCAGGATTGCCCGGATTGTGATGACTCTCGTTGCACCACCAAGTTTTTGTCCTCCGATCACTCGAAGCTTCACATCCTCAGCTTCATTTTGGGAATCCAGTATCCAAATCTAATCGACTAACGTTTTAATCTTTAGGCACACTTAATAAACGGAGGGCCTTAGATTTGCGTAGGAAACCCCTTTGGATAACATCAAGGAAACCGATTTTTTAGTTCTAGTATGTGGGGATCTTTCTAATTGATTTTGCCTGCAGGACCGTTGCATCGATGTAATCCTGTTTTTTTACACCAAATTTTTGCAAAATTCCAAACAAAAATGAAATTATTAAAAAATTTTTCAAAAATAAAATAAGTGTTTTTGTCACAGTTTTTGACTTTCCTAATGGTTAAATAGAATAATTTTTGACTCGATTCGGCGTGTTGAGCCCGTAGTCTAGTTCCTCAACTTACCTGCTAGTAGCTAAGCGTTCACGAATTCTATTGCATCAAATTTTAATAAGGTGAAGAACAAGAAGTGATAGAGTTAAATATAGAGTTTATGTGCATGAGCAAGATTCTCTAAAACTTATATGAGATAACTTGTGGCTTTTTTCTCGCCATTAAGCCTTCCAATCCACCTAATCATACGTGCTCAATTCAATTCAACTAAGAATCAATCAATTTTTTAGAAAAAAGGCTTTAAATTTGTAACTTGATTCTTTAAAGCGAGAATTTTTTTTCTGTACTTAGTAATTTGAAAGATCAAAATGCCAAGAAGCAAGATGAAATATGAATGCAAAAAAAAAAAAATGCATGAATATTTGAAATAATGTCCAAAGAAGGCATACATTTGATTATATGGAGCAAGTAAAAGATGTGTCGTGATATCCACATCCACTAACCACGAGGGGGGGTTCAAACTAAGTCATCTTTACTTCTAGGGATGTAGGTGGTTAGTGATATCTCTCCATGGAAGCGAGTCAAGGTGAGGGTCAAACTAATACACCTAACTTAGCCATATTATGAAAAGTGTTAATGTGATTTCCCACCTTACGCTAGGGCAACGGGTGGTTTTCAAACTAAGAACACCGGGTCGTATGTTGTGATATCCCTAACTAGGGAGCGAGGCCTAGGTAGGTGTTTTCAAACCTAAGCAAAACGCATTCCCTAGCTTTAAGAACTTATGAAGTATAGTGATTGAAAAATGTTGCAAAAGGTTTCTCACAGTTTAAGAATTTCGTATCTTTAAAATCAAGTTACACGACCTAATAAGTTGTGCTTTGAGTCATTGATCATCTTGAATTACGACTATGGAATCATGTTGATAGATTGAGGTTGAAATATACACACATTTAAATCATATATTCCATGTGTGGAGTTAAAAATTCACAGTCATAAGTATGAGTGCTTAGCATTTTAAACTATATTGGCAAATGACTTTGTTTAAATTGCTTGGTTTAGAACTATGAAAGAAATCGGGGAGATGAAAAATTTATCCGTCAAGACATCCCATAATATTTCTATGCGCGCTTCTCAATCTATATTCCTAGTGTTGATAAATAAAGGAAGCCAAACCGGTAGTTAAAGAAAAGAAAAAGTAAAATCCCAAAAAAATTAGGGGTGTTAGTTTGGGATGTACATATAAAAACGGTTACCAACGGTGACTTGTCGAAGCTATTGATTCATTAGTTCTCTTGACGAAACTCTTAGCCTACTTTTTTTGAGGCTAATAAAGTCGAGGGAGATTGAGATTCTTGGTTTTCTTAAGTGTTTACTTCATAACATTGCGTGAGGACACGACAATACTTTAGTATGGGGGATTTAATATGTGCTTAATTACACATATTTTATACCTAATAAAACGAACTTAAATGACCAAAAACAGACAAAAACTGCCAAATATATGTTTGTTTTGCATTTGTGTTGTGCAGGAAACGGATATTCACAAAAGGACGAAAAACAAAGCCAAAACGGACAAAAACGAGCACGGAAACAAAAAGAGCTGAAAAGTCAAAAGCCGGGGTCAAAAAGTCAACAAAAAGTCAACCCCGACAAAGTCAAAGTCAACCAAAAGAAGAAAATGCAAACTTAAGGGACCAAAATTGTCATATCCCAAAGTTATGGAAGGGGGATAAAACTACAAGGGTTAAATTTGCAATTCAAGGAAAGTGTAACTTGAGGGGGCTAAACTGCCAACCCCCTAAAGTTATAACACACAAGGACCACCTATGTAATTAACTTATATAGGTTAGAGGGCCAATCCTGCCAAGTTTTCAAACCTGTATCACCCCAAGGACTAACAATGAAAATCCCAACCAACCTTAGGGACTTAAACTGTCAAAACCAAAACCCCTAACCCTAAAATATTTACAACTTTTACCCTTTACCCCCAAATCCCTTTTTACCTCTCATCCCTAACCCCTAACCCTCGTTACCCTGTGTTTAACAAAATCAAACCCAGTTAAACCCTAAATTCCCGCCAAAGCCCAAACCCCCATACTTAGTCACGGGTCTCCTTCTCCATCCTTTTACCCTGCATCCTCAATACACCATGGATCAAACTAAACCCTCACCTCCACTAAACCCCTAATCCCATTTGGCAATCCCACTATTTTCAAGACAAAGATCCAACGACTGCCAAGAAATCAAAGTAGCACAAGGGACTATCAATGGCCAGGATTATTCTTTGGTTTGCTCTCACCACACAAACACAACTAACACAAGCTACGAAGACATTTGAGGAGCTTATAAAAGAAGAGAGAAGACAGAGATAAAAGGAGTCTTTTTTTATGGTGTGCAACATTGGTGTAATTTTAGTGTAACTCGTTTTAAATTACTTGTACCAGCTTATTTTTACTGAATTGTATCTTTAAAATTTCAAGTCTTGTATTCCTTCTAAATTAATGCAAAAATCCAAGTTTCGTTTATAAAAGTGTTTTTACTACTGTTGTTACTTCCACGCAATCATCTTTAGCCTGTCCCTTGTAAAGTATAAGCTTTTTCTCAAGCTTAACTAATCAAACAGTTACATCCATTTCTCTCACAATTCAGTACTAAGGTTTACTACTTTATGGAAGATAAGCTGGAAATGGTGAGCTTATGGTTAAGCACCAGCTTATTTTCACAAGCTGGAGAATGATTTAGCTCAGATATGGCTATTGGTTTTAATCCTGTCAAGCTAAGGACCAAGGTTCCAATCTTTACTCATTTAAAGTTAAATAACTGTAGCAGAGCTTAATTCTAATGTCTTGCTTATTTCTTGCATTATTACTGCTTACATATGTTTATCCTGTCTTATTATAGCATAATTCTTCAAGCTTATAGTTTAAAATAGCTTAGTTGGCAATTGCATGCTTTCTGTCCCTTTTTTAGTCAAATTTGCTTATCAATGCAGCTTATAAAATAGTGCTTTTTCCCTTTAGTTTATGCTTAATAATTCTAGATTTTCATATAACCCTCCTGATTTCACTACTCTAGCTTAAATAAGTCCTGTTTTTTGCATTTAAAACGACATTTCTAAGATTAAGGGAGTGTTTGGGTAAGTAGGAAAAAACGGTCAAAATGGTGTTCATGGGATTGGTCTTAGAGTAGATTTAGCTTAAGTATTAGAGCTTATTTAAGTCTGTTTTTCTTAAGTTTTTTTTAGTCAAAACCTGTTTTTCAAGTTTTCACAAGTGATTCTTTCAAACTGTGGTTTTAAAAGAGGGAATCAATGGCTTATTTGGATAAGCCATTGTCAACATAAGTTTGTGGTGCAAAAGTGTGTCATTGTGTAGTTAAAGACATGCTGTCAAAAGTCCTTAAGGATTCACTTGACTTGTTGATCAAAAATGCTAAAAAGTTAATTGTCAAATTTCTTTAAGCAAAAATCCCTTTTTAAAGAACCATATTCAGCATGTTTTCATTGTTTTTAGAAGCCTAGATTTTGAGCATAAGCTCACCTTAAGCCCTTTTTCATCTGTTTTCATTTTGTTTTTCATTTATAAATCTTATTTGACAGCTTAAAAATAAGCTGCAATTGAACCCTTAGTTTTAGCTTAGATCTCCGCCCTGGTGCAAGTGGGGTTATCTTTAAAAGCCTTCTTCTTTTCTAGCTTTGTAGTGAACTTAAGCCCAAGCTTTTGGCATTTCTTAAGAGCCAATAAGCTCTTTGATAAGCTCCTTTAATTTCAGACCTTAAGAGGGCCTCTTGATAGCTTATTTTTAAGCTAAAAGTAGTGTTGTGACTGTTTTTACTCCAAAGCATAGTATATGAATTGCCTATTTTCTTTCCAAGCTTAATAGGACTTATTAGATGTTGAATCAGTCTTTTTCTTGCTTAGTAATGATTAATTTTCCTTAGATAGTTTATTGTCCTTATCCTTGTGGCTATTGAGGTTTTTAAAACCCAAACCAATACCAACATCACTAACTCCTTATTATACTGTTTGAGGCCATTAAGCCAACTTTTTGGCTTTTGAGCTTATTGCAATTTGCTTATTTGAGTTCCTAGTAGCTTATATAGGTAGTGTAATTTAGTGTGCATGCTTATTTCATATTTTCATTGCTTATTTAGTGTAAACAGTTAAGCATTTTTTTTTTTCCTTTAAGCTTAGTTAAGTTTCTGTCAAACTTAAGTCCTTTTCAGCTTATCAGTATTACATTTAGCTCATTTAGTCTTAATTTAGATACATAGATAATCATTAAGCTTAGTATCAAAAACTTTAGCTTATTAGTGTTTAAAATGTCCAAGACTTAGCCATTTGCCTTTAAGCTAACTTTTAGCTTCTGTCAACTTTAAAACTCTTTTTTAATAAAGCATATTCAAAGCAATCTAGAAAAAGTTGTCAGTTTTGAAAAGTTGTGTTAAGCTTCCCCCAAAAATAAGCTGTAACAACTTTGGTTTCACAAAGTTTTTCGAAAAAAAAAAGGGAAGAACAAGGGAACGCCAGGGAGATCAAGACTCGATACCGAGTCCCTCTAACCTCTCGAATAAACTTCCCCTTTTATAGAACCTTGCCTTACCTCTGCGCCCTTGGGAGCTTTTTCATTAAAGTTCCCAAGTGTTAGCTATATACGGGGGTTTTTTCCACCTTAATAACTATAAGCGTTACAGCTTATTTGCGTGCTTAGTTATAAATCAAACTTTTTGGTTTCTTATTTTTCGTTAGGTTATTTATAGTGTAAATTTAATTTTAGTAAAATTTTTAGAATTTTAAAAAAAGCGTTTTAGTAATTTTATAATTTAATTTCGTTAAAAGTATAAAAAATTCATAAAAAATATACAAAAAATTATCAAAAAAAAATAATTTTTCTATTTTAGAAATATGTTTCTTTAGTCATATATTTGTAGAAAAATATAAACAATTATTCGTATGGGCAATTTTTGTAACTTTTTGATTTTTAAAGAACCGGGGTCGGAGCGGTTTTGTCTTGACTCGTTTTGGTTCCAATCGAACCCTCCGTTTTCATTCTATTCCTTTTTCATTCTTCGTTATTTATTCCCCCTAGAGTAGTATTAGACGTGGAAAACTTTCTTTATAGGGTTAATTTTTGAAGTTTTTAGGTTTTCGCCACCCTTTGTTCGGAGATTCGTAGCTCCCGTTTTTTCCTTCAGCTTAATTTCCTAGGATTTTCTTAAACGTTTTTGTTTGTTATTGTTTAAATTAGCTTTCCACACTCTCAAATCATTTCTCTCCTTCAAACTCAAATCTTCCGACTGTATCGATTTTCTAGCACAGCCTCATTGGGGATTAACGACCCGGGAAAATTCTATACTACTTCTCGGTTTTATTGATTTTGTTTCTAGACTATTCCTACTATATATATTTTATATTTTATTATATATAGATAATATTTAAGTTATATTTTGGCTCAATCATAGTCTTAGATATGTTGTGTTGTATGTCTTTTCATTAGTTGTATAAAAAAAAGTATGGTTTGTGTGGAGAGGGCTTTTGAGCCGTGGGTTAGAATGGAAGAACAAAGAGATAGTGTGTTGGATTTTTATATTACTAGGAATTTGTGTTGTCTTGTTTTTCCCTTACTAGCTACAAGCCTTATATAGTATGAAGACTAGTCAAGATAAACTATTAGAAGACCAAGACTTGTAGAAAACATAGGGAGGAATTAAGGAGAAAATGTTAGGTCAAAAACAACTAGTCATATACATAAGGTTTAAAGCAGTTGTAATTTGTACATAGTGCTAGTTGGTTCAAATTGTATGTAAATTCCCCCTGTGGGACTATTTGCACTGAAAATGTAGGGGAGGGAGGTGGCTAGGTGAGTCTTAGATATTTTGAGATGATATTCTTGTATTACTTGTAGCTTTAAGTTGTAAAGATTAAAATATAAAGGTAAAACTTGAAATGTGTATGCTCTAGTTAGTTTATTTTATGTATAATATGACTAACAATGTTAACATGGGTAAAGTTTTATAAAACTTTGGGTATTGGGTATAAAAAATGGGTATATTGTTAAGCCGAAAAACAGTTTTGGTGCTTTCCGGTATCCTAAATGTATTTAATTGCGAAACGGTACACGTTTACGCAACCTATAAAAATAAAATATACAAAGTTGATTATTAACTTTTGTAAAAATAACTATAATATAACTGACTAAACTTTAATTCGTTTGGTGTCCCTTACGCTAAGTTGTTGATGTTATATGCTTTACCGAATTTAACTTTAACTCATTAAAAATAAAAGTAAACTCGTACGAGAAAGAACAAAAAATAATTAGTAAAATAGATGACGTCGTAAATGACCTAAAAATACAGAATGTTACAGTCTCATCCGGTTAGAAAAGCCTTGTCCTCAAGGCTCAGGTTGCAACACCTGAAGGAAAGATACCGGGTTCGTGAGTAAAAGATTCGATATTGCTTCCGGAATTGGTCTTCCACATTCCCAAGTATACTCAGCTCCTTGCCGAGTGTTCCCAACGAACGTTGATATTGGGATTCTTCTTCGCATTAGTTTCTTCACGATCCCGCTCTACGAACCTCAATAGCTTCGACAAATCACTAAATATTTTCATCGAATCCTCGATCTCATCCAAAGGTAACTATGAACATCTGGCTCAGCTGAAACAATCCTTGAGGTTCGACACATGAAACGTGTCGTGGACACAACTCAGCTCCTGGGGTAACTTCAGCGATAAGCCACCGGTCCAACATGCCCACGATTTCAAATGGTCCCACATATCGAGGTGCTAGCTTTCCCTTTCTAGACCAAATCGTACACTCCTTCCGCAAGGAGATAACCTTAAAGAGTAACACTACCGTCTCCACTTGTAATTTAAGAGGTTTACGCCTCTTATCAGATAGCTTTGTACTGGCGACTATCCTAGCCGTCATCAATCTTGTCCCTAATTGAACCATCTTTTCTGATCGTTTCTTGCACAATTTTCAGTCCAATAAGATGACTTTCTCCCACGTCAGTCCATATCATGGGGGCTCTACATTTTTCGCGCCGTACAGAGCCTCGATATGGTGGCGCACGTTAATGCCTTGTATGGTAACTTTTATTATAGAAAACTCAATCTATGGAAGATATTATCCCAACTGCCACCAAATCCATAACACAAACAAGCTCGAAGCATATCCTCTAGCGTCTGAATAAGTACGCTCACAGTCTGACCGTGCCGGTCTAGGGTGTAAGCAGTACTCCTGTCCTATTCTCTGTACCCAACGCTATTCTGAAAAACTTTGCCATAAAAAAGATGTGAGCTTGAAAGTGACCATCCCGGTCTGAAAATGATTACCACCTCCCGGGCACACCATGTCTCGCTACAAATCTCATTTGTATAATCTTTGCAACTACTCCTGACCTTTGTTAGTCTTCACGAATAGGTAAGAAAGTGATCCGACTTGGTCCAATCTCTATCCACAACGACCCAAATCCGAAACAAGCCCACAGCTACTTTTAGGCAACTTAATGTGACAAAGTCCCATTATAATCTTTTCCCCAATTTCTACTCAATAATTTCTGTCCTGTTTGTCTGAAAACTCCTTAGGGATTCATGATGTTTCAGGGCTTTAATCTTAAACACGTAAGACATCTGCTAACAGGTACTCGGCAATGTCTCTCTTCAATACCCAGGCCATCAATACAAGTCTCTCATATCATAGTAACATTCTTATCCAACACTGATGTACTGAATAATCTAGAAGTTGAGCTTTATCCATGATCAATTTTCTTACACCACCAACTGATGGAATCCAAATACGATCAAAGAAGTAAATTTCACCAGCATCTTGTTGCTTCAAAATAGTGTCTTCCCCTAATCCTCTTAGCCATTCAGCTGAGGCTTTGAGATCCTTGGAAGCTTCGCTCTGCGCTTCTAAAATCTTAGTCTTAAGTCCAGAATGAATAGTAATACTCATAAAGCACGGATTCGCTTGAGGCTTGAGTCTTTCTTTTCTGCTGAAGGCCGCTGCCACCGACATTCGCCTTGACCCGGGTGTATTTGAGTCTCACACTCTAGTCCACGATAGCTTACGATCCACCGCCTTTGGCGCATATTTAAATCTTTCTGGTCAATATGTACTGGAGACTCTTGTGGTCAGTGTAGATAACACTTTTCGTCCCATAAAGATAATGTCTCCATATTTTAAGAGCGAATACCACCGCACCCAATTCCAGGTCATGGGTGGTATAATTTTTCCCATGCTTCTTCAACTGTCTTGACGCGTACGCTATCACTTTGCCTCGCTGCATCAACACGTACCCAAAACCTTGTTTTGATGCATCACAATAGACCACAAAGTCGTCGGGTCCATCAGGGAGTGCCAACACAGGAGCATTGCATAGTTTCTCCTTCAAAATTTAGAAAGCTTCATCTTGCTTATCGCCCTACACATAAGCCTTATTCTTTTGAGTCAACAGGGTGAGGGGCTTGGCGATCTTGAAGAAATTCTCGATAAACCTTCTTGACCGACTCAACCTTGCTAGGATCCAGTTCTAGACCGACTTAACCTTGCTAGGATCCACGTGGATACCATCACGGTTGACCACATGTCCTAGGAACTATACTTCTTGT
>BQNB010026301.1:0-39394 GCA_026074375.1 Tanacetum coccineum | reverse complement strand
ATTTCATTGCCTTTAATTGCTTCCCGTAGATTTTTAAGTTATTTTCGTTGCCTTTATTGCTTTCCCGTAGTATTAGGTTTAAATTCCTGTGCCTTTTTATGTTTTTTCTGTAGAATTTAGAATCCAAATCAAATCCTTTGTTATTCAAGCATCTAAAAGTCAAACCAATAACGTAACCGTCAATTTCACACCTCGTTGGGGATAAACGACCCGGGAATATCATATACTACTCGGATTTTATTGATTTTCTTTCTTTGAACCTTATCAAGGGTCACTTGACTTGGGTTGGTTTATATAATATTTATTTATATATATAAAGGAACCAAAACAGTGTACCGGTTGTGTATTAGATTTTAAAACTTGTTTTGGAGATGCATCCGAGACTGCTAGTGAGATCATATTTGTGTGATTAGAATTTACTAAGTGATAAGAGGCATTAGGATAACCCTTTTTTAGCCACGTTTGTTATAGTTATGATGATCTCATTTGTCATATAACTACCTCACACCCTTGATGTTAGGTCACTTAAGTATTTGTATCACATATATTAGGAAGGTTTATGCTTAAAGAGAATTTGAGACAGAAGTGTAAAAATGAAATGAAGTGAAATTGATTAGAGAGAAAATAAGGAAGTTTACAAGATTATAACGAATTTACTTACCCCCTTCTATTAAGGGAGGTATTTATAGTGTTGATTAAATACTACACTTATTCTATAATTACTTAACTTAATAGGCTAGTCCTTCTTATAGGGCTTACTAAAACTAATTACAATATTTATATAATAAAATAACTAAAACAAACTAAAGAATATATGATCAATTCATACAAAATAATTAACACTTTTTCTTATTCCTAGCAATTTCCCCCAATGGTTGATTATTCAAGACGATCTTTAAGAGCTAGAATTGGTCTTCCGTTCATATAAGTTTCACACCTCCTCATCTGTCTTCGGTACTTTAAGCGTTCTTGTATCTCTTCTTCAAATAGTACCATTATCTCTTGATCAGCAATGCTTAGAGGAGGATCTTTGAATCCATGACGTGCTTCCACATTAATCTCTCTGACATTCTTCAAACCTTTTTCCAAGGTAGCATCACAAAACTTTAGCAATTCATCAATGTTCATAACTCTCCTATCCTTTTTGCTATTCTCGTACACAATACCAATGAAAGGATCAGTTATGATTAAATACAGTGAAAGTGTTTCAATACCAGGAATCGTAAGAGTTGGAGCAATAAGATTGACTCTAATCTGGTAGCTTTCTATCCCTAACTGAAAATCCTAAACCATTTCCTATATCACGTAACTTCTAATGTAGACGATCAAGGATTTCAACAGTTCATTCCTTAGGTGCTCTACTTTTTTCTTTAAGCACAACAAGTACATGTCTTCAATATCCTTTTTGTTCAAGTACTTGTAGTCAGATTCTGAGAAGATATAGGGTTTACCATCAGCTCATTTAACCACTATCTATTGCATGAAGTCTTGTTCATATGTCAGTTCATTCTTTACTTTGATTACTTCTGTAGTCCTTATATTTGAGGAGACTTCAAGAGGATCTGATCCAATTTATATATGCTTCTTAATGTAGAACATTTTGCCCCATGAACTTTTCGAGTGCTGAATAGTTAGATATGCTTCTTCATTAAACCTTTTGAACACTCTACCTGCCCATCTCGTCAACAATTCTTCAAGGTCATCGTCTGGGAAAGAAGTAGCATGAATCTTATGCAATGAAAATACATACGTCATAGCCTTAGTATTTCCATGCTTTAGTTAGAAAACATTCTTATTATACAAATACCTTGCAGGAGCATTTGGATCTCTTTCACAACCTATATATACTAGAGATGGTTTATCAAGAACTTAAGTAGTCAAATTTTCTTCTTTGGTCTCCAAAAAATCTAATTATTCATGTAGTTTGTTACTTGTTGAATGTAATATTCATATTCTGCCCAGTCTAACATCGACTTCTGAGAGATCATCATCATCAATCTCTTGAACCGTTGACCACCCACCATACTCTTGTTGTGGTGGTTATGATGAATAAGTCTTTGGTTTTTGAATTCTTGTTGATTTTGAAAATGACATGACATTTGCAGACGAAGACCCTTTAGTTTTCTTTTACCTTTCTAAACCCTTATCCCCCTCAAGATGATCACCGAAATGGTCTTCATGATCACGCTTTCAAAAAGCATCGGGCCTTCAAGTATCAGAAGGAAGTATTTGAGATTATTTAAAATTTACCTTAAGTAAATCCTACATCTCTGTATCAAGAAATAAGCCTCTAGACTCTTCTTTATCTTATTGTACAAATTCCTCTATTGATCAATAAATGAAATACTTGCAGTCGGTTAAAGAGTAACCACATGACATGTAATTCTGGAAATATGAGTGAATTCGTTGAGGGACAACAGTAGCAAGCTCTTTTGTAATCATGGATGAAAATTCAGCTTTTATTTGACGGAGACTTCCTTCAAGAACTTCATTTGTGTAATGACGAACCATGGAGGGAATTTCATCATCCATCATGTTACTAACCATACTAGCCAACTTCTTCACTTCATGTTTATGGAGAAATGTTTGCCTCATGCTTTGCAACATATGATGATGTCGTCTGCTAAGCCTTGCTACCACTCCTTTATGGGATTTGAACGTCTTAAAGAAGATGTTGGTGGAACTTCATAAGATGGTACATGTGTAGCCGTTAATTCCTAGAGTTGTGTATCTTTATCTGAGGAAAAGTCAATCCTAGGGGATCTACGGGCGTGGCGATTGGTGTATCCCTAACATCAAAACTACACTTTCCTTTCTTCCAAATTAATGCAGCTTCTACACTTTCCTCCTCTTCATCCTCAACATTATCATCAATAATCTGCGCCTCCGGTCTTTCCTTATGACTCCATGGATCAATCCTAGTGCCGAGATCTTCTTGACTAAGGATTAAACTATCAGTGAACTCAGCAGCAACAGATACATTACCTTCAACAAGGTTGTTCACTTCCTGATCCAGAATATGTTGCTTAACAAGTTTCACATTAGCCTGAGCTTTTGCCTCTTTAACACTTAAATCCAAAGTATAACTGAGTTGTTGAGCCTCAGTCATGTGTTCAATTTCAATTTGCTCAGCTATTAGAATTTATGTCTCTGGATCAAGTTTCCTCCTTTTAATTTTGAACTTCAAGGGAATTCTAGCAACACTCGACTCCCATGATACTTGCTCCTTCTTCTTCTTCGGAGTATTTTTCGATTTAGGTGTCCTAGGGATGCTAGGCTCCTACGCGTTCCTTAGGAAGGCACAACCGGTTGTGACTGCGTCATTGGAACAACTACCTTCTTGAAATTAGCATCATAAACTTTTTAAGCATCAGTCTGCATGATTTATTCAGTCCACAACACATTAGGAATCCCAATACCTCGTGCCTTAAAGTTTATAGTTGCAAACACAGATCGTACATAATCATCATTGGCAACCATGTGATGTGGCTCATTAGCTCTATTTGGAATATCAAGATGTGTTGTTAGAACATGATCAATGATGAGCTTGGTATATCAAGGATACAGAACCACTAGATGTTTAGTTGAAGGATTCATGAGTTAGTAATGTAGACCATCCCATACGAGTAAAGCATAATCCACATGGCTGTTGTTGATTGATGATGTGCATAATAAAATTTCAATAATAGCGAAAGAAGTTGAGCTATTCCCGTGATCTTTGGAAGTCAAACAACGACTAATCACTCACGCATAACAATTTGCCATGGTTGAGGTAGATGCTTTGTATAGAATTATCCCATTAGACGAATAGCAACTTCATGACCAAGTATTTCTAAGAATTGAGACAATAGTAAAGAACTCTAAGGTTTCCACAAACCTCTGCATACCGTTGTCAGTTGCTTGTGTTAAGAGTAGCACAGTACAATAATCATTCACACTGAGAATGTGACCATTCGGGATTCAACGATGATTTAACGAGTCCTGGAATAAATAATGTAAAGGTAATTTCACATTTGTTTCATGTAGATTATTCGAACTGAAGTAGAGGCAGTTAAAGCATTACGTAGTGAATGACGAAGTAATATCTCTCTAATAATCTTGCTATGAGCAGGACATGGTAGATTAGTGAGATCTACTTTCATGTTTGCTTTAGCAATTTTGTACGTCGACTCATAACAACAAGTTTATTGGCAGAACTCCTTTTTATTAAGCCCATTACAAGCCCAATTAACAATAAATATAATATGAATATGTGACGTCAGGGCACATGCCCATAAATTAATTCAAATGATGCACGCGATTGAGCACTCAAATATGAAGGGCGAGTAAGATGGAGACACTTGGCGCAATGTTATAAAAATATCAAATTTCATTCTCAATTCATTAGGAAAATGATCCAACAGTTACCATGGCAGCTTTCGTTTGAAGCAACTAAGGGAGTCCACGTGTCGCAAATCTACTGACTGGATCAATCTTGTATGACCTCTCAATCCGTGTGTACGAGAAGAGGGGCCAATGATTGGATACTCGATTGTAAAATGATAGGACAAAATTTACATTTTCTCCCCTCTTTGGCTATAAAAGCCCACTCAGCTCCCCTCATTTGGGATCTAGTTAGATTTTAGGATTAATGTAGGTTTAGTTTAGCTTATTTTCACAAAATGTAATTTTACCTTATTGTAGTTTAGAAATAGCTTATTATAGATCTAGCTTATTTCACAAGCTTTTTAATATGATGTAATAAATTTGGTTTAAAGTTGATTATAGATCTCAGTTTGCTTATTTTTCACTTATTCGTTCGTTCATCTCTTTTTCGTGTAGCTTATTCAATAAGCTGTAGTTTCGTGCTTATTCTCGCAGCTTATTATTATCAAAAGTTCTTAATAACCTAGATAATGACTCTTATAAGCTTTCAAAGCTAATTCGATTCACTATCAATTGTTTTTAAGCACTATTGGAAATAATAAGCTAAAATAAGCTCGAATATAGCTTATTTATGTGCTTAATTCGTTTTTGAATTTTCAGGAGCTCATATTTTCTGATAAAATAAGTTTCTCTAATCAACTTATTTGTTTAAGTGAGCGAATAGTTCTAGATCGAAACTTTATACCTTATTAGATATTCGCGTTTCGTCGTATGATCCGAGCTTATTCAGATCCGAATAAGCTGACTTATAGCTTATTCAGAATTCGTTCAGCTTATATATAGTTTGCTAGTAATTCAATTTAGCTTTGTTTAGCCTATTTGATCATTAAGTTTGCGAACAAACTCTCCATTAGTTTATTTGTGTTATCAATGTTATTTTCGCTTAGTAAATATGTTAGGTTTGCTTATTGTTACTGTGATTGCTTATTGGTTATTTAGATCTCTTTTAGATTTGAGTTAAGTGCTTAATTGGGGTTGATAAATAGTTTTTGTTGCTAGTTGTTTGTTTCAGTATTTTGAATCGATTTGAGCTTATCCACTTATCATTGTTCTTATTGTTTTGGCAAAATGCTTATTTGGTTTAGAAATCTTATAGCTCGTTATCAAATTTACAAAGTTTTAGGAGAATTAATCAAGTTCTGTTTTTTTTAAACATAGGATTAGTAGAACTAATTTGGGCCTAGCCCAATGTGGAACCAACAACAAAAATAAGAAAGAAATGTTTAGTTGCAATTTGATTTGTTATAGAGAATTTGTATACAGTAGGCACTATTTTTTAGCTAACAGTTTGTTTGAATTGTATTTCGTGATGGTATCGGTCAACTCACGAGGTGTGGAGCTTAAGGGTTTATTTAGCTAGACCGAATTTGATTATTTGTTTTAGCTAAATAAATCGGGTGGTTTTCGTTTAATGCGGGTCTACAATTCGGTTCTATTTTCTATCTTTTTTCAATTAATTAGTGTAGTTTTAGTATAGAATGTTTAGCTTTGTTTGTTTAATCATTATGAGTAGCGAGTAGTTTAATTAGTGCTTGTTAAGTGATTTAGTGATTTGGGAATTAAGTGTGGATTTGAAAAAGGGTTTAATTAATAAATAATCTTCGATTATTTAGATGTATAGTTTGAATGTTTCAAAGGGCAAAAGCCGAAGAAATAGTCAAACTAGACATCTAGTAATTATTTTCTTTTTAAGAGATCGTTTTCAAAATAAACCAACGTTGTGAGAAAATTATCTTTTCTAAGGATTATAATTCGTTAATAAACCTAAATTCACACTTAAGGAACTTTTCACGTCACTTAGCAAGCATATTAGTCATTTATATCTTTTTAAGCATTTTTGTCATTTATAACTTTTAGATCAATTTTAGTATAATCTTGTAGTTTTAAATATTAGAATTAATATTAGTTTAATTTTTAGCATAAAAATAGTTTAAAACCAAAACCAAAAACTTGAATGACAATCAAGCTCGATTTACAACTTGAATGTAGATTTCCATTCACCTCTCGCCGAGGAAAACGATACCCGTGTTGATTACTTATTATTCTTTCCTAAGAATAATTTGTATGATACTTTGCTTTACTTATCTATACTATAATTGGCCTATCCTTCTTACTACGTATTTTATATATTATATATATTTTATACGTGTTGATTTGGACGGATCAGAGCTTCTTTAAAGCAGCATCTAATTTGGTAGTAGCCATTAGAGTACCAATAGAATCACACCCATTCATCCCATGTTTTTTCAATATTTCCAAAATGTATTTTGACTGACTAATGAAGATTCCTCAAGGTGATTGATGAATTTGAAGTCCAAGAAAGAACTTCATTTCACCCATCATAGACATCTCAAAATTATTTTTCATTAAATTTTTAAAAAGTTTAGAAAATTTTGGTTAGTAGAGCAAAAATGATGTCATCGACATATACTTGAACAAGTAAAATGTCGTCCCCTCGTCTTCTTGTAAACAAAGTAAGGTCAACAATACCTTTGTAAAGTGATTTGCAATCAAAAAAGATGATAGCTTGTCATACCATGCTCGTGAAACTTGTTTTAGACCATAAAGAGCTTTCTTGAGTTTGTAAACATAATTGGGAAAGTATGTGTCAACAAATCCATCTGGTATGCTGACATAAACTTCTTCTTTCAAAGGATCATGAGAAATGTAGTTTTGACGTCCATTTGATAAATCATGAAGTTCTTGTGAGTAGCATAAGCAACGAACATGAGAACTGCCTCAAGTCTAGCCACTGGAGCAAAGGATTCTTCAAAGTCTACCCCTTCTTTCTGACAGTACCCTTTTGCAACAAGGCGTGATTTGTTTCTGATCACAGTATTCTCAGCATCAGTCTTATTTTTTTCATAGCCATTTAACCCTAATAATATTCTTGCCAACAGGTCTTTTGACTAATTACCAAAGATTTAATCTCTCAAACTGATGCTGTTCTTCTTGCATTGACTCAATCTATCTATGATCTTGCATTACTTCTTTGATATTCTTTGGTTGAGCAATACTCACTATGAGTGCGTACATACACATCTAGGCATCTGTTGCAAGTTTGCTTTGTGTCATAACTGGTTTGGTACTTTTGATAAAATTCATGCATATTTGACGAATCCTGATTACGTGATGAAGACTCAGCTTCTTCAGAAATAGGAGTACAAAATGGATTAATGAAAGTATTTCCGTCAAGGTCTGCATTATCTTCTTGATGTGATCCATCAGCAAGATCATTTGATTAAGAAGGTGTTTGATCAGTAGTAGTGGATACAATGTGAGGAGCTTCATCTTCAGCAACGATGATTGTTGTTGATGAAGGTGTGTCATCATTATGAATAGTATCAGGTGCAGCGGAATTAGTAGACACTTTTGGAGTTATCTTCTCAAAGTATTCCTCATACATTGGACCAAACAAGTTATCAAAATCTTGTTTTGTCGGTGTTTGAGATGGCTCTGCTGACGGATCTTGAAAGTTTATACGGTTTGAATCGGGTGCTAAACAGTTGCGTTTAAAAGCCATTGCCATAAGTTCATCAAACTTGACATGAATTATTTCCATTATCTTCCTCGTTCTGCGGTTGTAGATTCGAAAGCCTCTTGAATCTTCAGAATACCTGATAAAGATGTCAATGTCAGCTTTTGGTTTGAGCTTTCCAAGATCATCTCGATCATTGATTGGGTAACACACAAAACCAAATACATGAAAGAATTGTACATTAGGTTTCTTTTCTTGGATAAAAGCCCATAGGATGTTTTGTTATAATGCGTGTAAATTAATAAACGGTTCTGTGTAAAGCAAGTAGTTGCAACAACTTCAGCCCATAAAAAATGTGGTGAATTTGAAAAAATCAACATTGATCGCGGGATGTGTTTCAAAAGCTTTAAATTTATAAGACTGAAATTACCGGTTAATAGATGGAAACACATAGGTAAAAGTATAACCCACGTATGTAGTATAATCTTTTTAGGTAAGAACATGTCATCCACAGGGATTTGCGAAGTGTTTGAATAATCAAATGAAAAATAAACTTTAACAGATTTAAAGTAAACTGAACTTAGTTCAATAATGAGAAAGATGACTACTCGGATAATTTCATATAACTCATAAGCAATGGTGATAATTACGATCTCAAACTTAGGACTTTAATTTATAAAAAGGTTTTCTCGTCAGAAAACGTTTTCACAAATTAACTTGTTTAACTTAAGACTTATATTTAGTTAACTCGATCAAATGTGTCACTCAAATAATCGAGTTACTATTATATCAAATCTATTTTATTTATCAAATAATGTAGGTAGATTTCTCGTCAAAAACAATAAAGATCAAAGACAAATCTTTAAACTATATAGTTCACAACGGGTCTTTCGACCTATACCGGTGTGAGTATATAATCAAAGTTGATAAGATTGGACACGATAGGATTTTAACATAAGCTTAAGATTAACAAGATCGTAATTATACCAAACGCTTATTCATTATATTATTTTCACCGAGTAGTCATGAGAGATTTAGCCTCTCATGGCTATGAAGTTCATAACAAAATTAAGTAGATAAACAAGAAACATACTATGTCCGGGTAAGAATATGGATCAAACTCTACCCGTAACAAGTATAGAATCTTAGTACAACCTTTATTCTTCTAAATATTATGATGTTCTTCTTCGTTCTTCGTGGTTTGATCTTCAATCTTCAACTTCAAGTGTTTGTGAAGTGAAATGATAGATGAGAGGATTGGAGATGATTGAGGATAGAATGATTTTAAGATATGATGAGTATGATTGAAGGAATGAATTTGGATGAGAAATTCATCCTCTATTGATAGGCTGAGTGGGGGTCAAAGTCCGGCGCACAAAATATTTTATGCGGCGTACTTGAGGTGTTAATGCGGGTTGTATTTAATTCCATTTATTATTCTTCTTAACTTTGTCAGGAAGTGCGGCGCACAAAGAAGTTTGTGGAGCGTACTTGGTGAGTAAATGCTATCTTCATTTAATAGTCTTTAATTTATGGACTTGATAAGAAGTGTGGCGCACAAAGAAGTTTATACTGCATACTTGAGGTCTTTTTCAGCTTTGGTCCTTTCTTTTCTTCTATCTTGCTTTTCAATAACTATAAACACTTGAACTTTGTTCTTTTTGAGCTCGGGATGACTTCAAGTGAACCTGCACATAATTCATGCTATTAAGTATCGAGAGTTCAGAGAAATGATAAAATATGTATAAATAACGCCGCCAAAAACATGTATAATTAGGGCGTTATCATCGCGCAACCTCTACTAAGGTTTTGTTATGCCTTTCTACAACACCATGCTGTTCTGTAGTTCTTGCAATTGACTTTTTGGTGTATAATGCCAAGTTTCTTATAAATTAACTTCAACATCTCATTCTTGAATTCCGTACCTTTATCAGTTCGAACAAATCGCAATGTGGGACGTAAACTCACTTGAATGCGAGTGATAAACCTCTTAAATATCTCTGGAGCTTCATATTCAGATAAAAGAAAATACACCCATGTATAACATGAATAGTCATCAACAATCACCAAGATATATCGCTTGCCATTTATACTCTCCACTCTCATTGGACCACACAAATCCATATGAAGTAATTGCAGCCTTGCATCAGTACTTGTTATTGGTATGTTTTGAGAAATACGCGCTTACTTTTACCTTGTTCACATGCTGAACACAAATGGTCTTTATCGTATTTGAACTTTGGAAGACCGACAACCATGTCTTGTTTGGCAAGTTGATTGATGGTAGCGAAGTTTAAATGTGATAAACGACGATGCCATAACCAAGATTTCGTTGAGGAGGCCTTAGACATCAAGCACACATGAGAAGAAGCCGCCATTTCAGAAATGGAGATAGTGTATAAATTATATTCACAAGAGCCGGTCAAAACATCATCTCCTTCCAAATTCCGAATATAGCCTATCTTTTAACAGAAGGCAACTTCAAGATCTCCATCAAAAAATTGTCCGACAAAAAATAGGTTGTGGCCAAGTCCTTCAACGTAGTAAACATGTCAAATTGTGATATTTTCGTGAACATAGTCTCCATATGCAGTGATCGCATCAAAGTGATCATTGCCAAAGTGGACAATTCCCATGAACTGTTCAACGAAGTTTTTCAGCATTTTGAGGTTCCCTGTTGTCACACCTCGTCAGCGGCGAAAACACGAGAATGTGACGTAATGATCAATCACAACACAAGATACAAAATAGAGAAATCTAAAATGCATAAATGAAAGGTGTCATGATGACCATCAACCTCAATACAACCTTGAGTGATGTCCTAAATCAAGAACACAACACATAGTCGCCAATTATTACAAACTTAAGCCCTCGCAGGGGTCCATTCAATCTTATCCTTAATCCTCAAGGAAACCAAATCCAAAACGTACATCAACTTCAAGACTTTTCAAACAAGATTCCTACAGGATTCTCTAAAGTCTGCTACAAGCACCATACTCTAACGATCATTAACATCACCTGAAAATGATACTCGAAAACGTCAACAATAATGTTGGTGAGCTCGTAGGTTTTGACTCAAAACCCAGTCGTTGTGCCAATATTTTCAACAGTTGGACAATTGTGCTATATGACAGTGAATATATGCAAACCAACCCATGACTTAGCATCCCCGCTAATCATGTACCAAGACCTAGCATCCCCGCTAGTCTTATTACCAGCGCGTACCAACGCTCTTAGGGTCGCAACCCCGATGACATACCACACCTAAAGCCTACCAGCTGGAGCAAATTAGGGTGAAGAACCACAACCCTTGCATGCCAAACACAGTACATGCAAGTAAGATCACAACGCTTACCGTGCCAAACACAGTACATGCAAGTAAGATCACATTACACATATTCACATAGCAGTCATAAGCACATAAATTGTCCCAAAAACAAAACCACGTTTCGCACAGTTCAGAAAACAGTTCAAAACACATTTGAGTATCATTTTCCCCCAACGGAAAAACAGTAAAAAGTGGGGCTACGAGAACTCACCTCAAGCAAACTGTCTCCACAGAAATCTCAATATCACACAAGCAAATGCAACGACGTCCGCACACGACCTAGTCCAGTTAATGTCCCATTTTAAATCATTCATTTCCAAACAGTTTTTCTCGGTTTTGATGCATAGTGGTTAGATGCGTTGTACGATTATCTTAAACGTTTTAGTGGTGTGATGGTTGACGACTTAACTCCAAAATACCATATCAAACCCATACCTGAGTACAATATACTTATACTTATACTATTTAGCAAAATAGTAAGTAATATAGGTATATATTTATAATATATAATCATAAATATATTTCGATAAGTCCATTCGGTACACTTAGTTACCATAAATACATTATTTATATTATATGAAATGAAACGATTATGTTTGCTAATCATTTTGAAAAAGTTGCGAGGAAAATTATATTTTTCGTCTTTTAGTCGACTTATTAAAATAAAAAAATAATAATATTTTATTATTAAAATAAAATTTACGTTTTAAGTAAATTCTAAGTATAGACTTTTTTCGAAAATTCGGCATGACCCGTACGTTTACGTGACATTTCCCAAGGTTATCAAACCTTATTTTTCAACAAATTCTAACATTTCGACACTTTCCGAACCAAATTTCAAAAAATCACATTTCACAATGTTTACCAAAATTCTTTCTCAAAAATGACTTTCAATATAACTTCACATGTACATTTCACTTTCTAAAAGCTCGTTAAAACTCCTAAAACGACTAGTTAACGCCTATTGGGCTTTAAGACAAGATACTTGTACACAAGGTTTTTGTTCAAACATGCATTCTATGTGTTTCTAGGCTAAGACAAGATACTTGTACACAAGGTTGGACCAAGGTCCTAAAAATAAGCCATGTTGTCTCCTTTACTTGTCCCTTAGCCGGCTAGAGCATCCTATGCTCTCGGGTGTCATCATTTTGTGTCGGGATCACTTAAAAGCTCGTATAACTTGCCCGTAAAATATTTCTTGAAGTTTTATTTAGCATTTTTATTCACTTTAAAAATACTTTTCCAATAACTTAGAGTATTTACTTGACATATTTTCATATTAGACCTCCCAAAAACTCATTGGACATTAACGGACGTGTCGGGACTCGTTTTTTCGGCATTTCTCAGAAATTCACGGGTCAACCACCCGGAACTTACATAACACAATAATAACCTCTAAAAAGATTATTATACACCATAAACCATCAAATTCCTCAATTCTCATAAAATCACCACCGTCTACACGGTACAATATTCTAAATAACTGACAAACGTCAAATAGTCGAAGGACTAAATTAGAACATTCAAAATACGAAAAGGGCAGGGGTTACATTCCACCCCCTTAAAAGAATTTGCCCCCAAAATTCAACTACTATCAGCACTAAACAGATGCGGATACTTAAGCTTCATCTGATCTTCACGTTCCCACGTGAATTCAGGTCCACGTTTCGAATTCCATCGAACCTTGACGATGGCAATTCTACTCCGCTTCAACTTCTTGAACTCTCTTTCCAAAATTTCCACAGGCTCTTCCACAAAATTCAACCTAGCATCTACTTGGATCTCATCCAAGGGCACTTGCAGTGTTGGATCAGCCAAACACTTCTTAAGGTTCGACACGTGGAACGTGTCATGAACACCATCTAACTCCTCAGGCAAATCTAACCTGTAGGCTACGGGGCCTACTTTCTCAATGATCTCAAAAGGTCCAACAAACCTAGGTGCTAATTTCCCTTTCTTCCCAAAGCGTACCACACCTTTCCAAGGCGACACTTTGAGCAAGACATAGTCACCTACACTAAACTCTAGAGGCTTCCTCCTCTTATCAGCATAACTTTTCTGACGATCACGCGCAACCTTAAGTCTATCCTTAATCTGCGAGATCTTCTCAGTGGTTTCTTGCACTAACTCAGGTCCTATCAACTGACCTTCCCCAATCTCAGCCCACATAATTGGCGAACGACACTTTCTACCATACAATGCCTCAAACGGCGCACATCTCACACTAGAATGATAACTATTGTTATACGAAAACTCAACTAATGGAAGATGAACATCCCAACTTCCCCCGAAGTCTAGGACGCTTACGCTTAAGCGTTCTTTCCAAAGTCCTAATAGATGCTCAAATTTGACCTTGGTCTGAGGGTGGTAAGCCGTACTCATGTCTAAACGGGTTCCTAATGCCTCTTGCATTGACTGCCAAAACCTCGACGTGAACCGACTATCACGATCAGATATGATCGAGATCGGCACACCATGCCTAGCAACAATCTCATTCAAGTATAGCCTAGCTAACCTCTCCATCTTATAATCCTCACGCATAGGTAGAAAATGAGCAGACTTAGTCAATCGGTCCACAATGACCCAAATTGTGTCGTGCCCACTACTAGTCCTAGGCAACTTAGTCACAAAATCCATAGCTATTCCTTCCCATTTCCATTCGGGAATCTCAGGTTGCTGCAGCAAGCCAGATGGCCTCTGATGCTCAGCCTTAACCTTCAAACAAGTCAAACACTTACTCACATACACAGCTATGTCTTTCTTCATACCCGACCACCAATACCTATCTCTAAGGTCATAATACATCTTATCAGCTCCTGGGTGTACAGAGTACTTTGATTTATGGGCTTCGTCTATTATCAGGGTTCTCACATCACCTTTCAAAGGGACCCATATTTGATCCAAGTAATACAATGCTCCATCATTCCTAAGTTCAATCATCTCATCTAAACCTTTCTGCAATCCTGCAGACTCATCAGACGCCTCCTTCTGAGCCGCTAGTATCCTATCCTTGATACTCGACTGAAGGGTCATATTCATAGCTCTAACTCTCTTAGGATTTACTCTTTCCTTCCTACTTAGGGCATCAGCCACTACATTCGCCTTACCAGGGTGGTAACGGATTTCACAGTCATAATCACTAAACAACTACAGCAACGCTGTCGCATATTCAACTCTTTCTGACTAAAGATATGCTTGAGACTCTTATGATCTGTATATATGACACTCTTTATTCCATACAAATAATGTCTTTAAATCTTAAGGGAAAACACAACCGCACCCAACTCCAAATCATAGGTAGTATAATTCTTCTCATGAATTTTCAACTGCCTAGATGCATAAGCTATCACCTTACCTCTTTGCATCAACACACAACCTAATCCTAGGTCAGACACATCACAATACACCACAAAATCCTCTGTTCCATCGGGGAGAGATAGAACATGTGCATTACACAATTTATCCTTCAAAGTTTGAAATGCATTCTCTTGCTCCTCACCCCAATCAAAGGTCTTACTTTTCTGAGTCAAGACAGTAAGCGACTTAGCTATCTTAGAAAAGTCCTCAATGAACCTACGGTAATATCCAGCCAATCCTAAGAACGAACGAACCTCAGATGGAGTTCTAAGGGCTTTCCAATTCTTAACAGCTTCAATCTTACTAGGGTCTACATGAATCCTATTACCGTTTATCACATGCCCAAGAAACTGCACTTCTCTTAGCCAGAATTCACACTTAGAAAACTTAGCATACAGTTTCTCTTTCTTAAGCAATTCTAAGACTAGTCCTAGGTGCGCTTCATGCTCCTCCCGGGTCTTAGAGTAGATTAAGATATCGTCTATAAACACTATCATAAACTTATCGAGATAAGGCCTACAAACTCTGTTCATTAAATCCATGAATACCGCTGGTGCGTTAGTCAGACCAAAGGGCATTACTGTGAACTCGAAATGTCCATAACGAGTTCTAAACGCGGTCTTTGGAATGTCATCCTCATGCACTCTCAGCTGATGGTATCCGGACCTAAGATCTATCTTTGAGAAAAACTGCGACCCTTGCAGTTGGTCAAATAAGTCGTCTATCCTAGGGAGTGGATAACGATTCTTAATGGTCAACTTATTCAACTCTCTATAATCAATACACATCCTAAAGGATCTATCCTTTTTCTTAACAAACAATATCGATGCTCCCCAAGGCGATAAGCTTGGTCGAATGAAACCTTTGTCTTGGAGTTCCCTGAGTTGTCCCGACAACTCCTCCAATTCAGAAGGTGCCAAACGATAGGGAGACTTTGCAACCGGCGTTGCTCCAGGAATTAACTCAATTCGAAACTCGATTTCCCGAACAGGCGGCAATCCAGATAGGTCATCCGGGAATACCTCGGGAAAATCTTTCACTACTACTATCTCTTCTTGTTTGTTCTCATTAGCCTTATCACTCATTAATTGCCTCATCTTTTCTTTAGGTTTCTATCATAATACTCTAAGTACTTTACCACCCGGTAGTGGTATTCTAACTACTTTCTCGTGACAAATTAACTTAGCCTTATGGTCAGACAACCAATCCGTTCCTATGATCACATTAAAACTCCCGCTTCTGAAGGGTATCAAGTTAATGTCAAATACGTGACATTCTATTTCTAGTTTGCACCCCCTAATGACTTTATCTATCTCTACTAGCTGCGCGCTAGCTATCTCAATCTCATAACTGAAGCCTAAATCACTGGGCTCTATGCATAGCAGAGGTATAAAGGTACTGGAAACAAAGCTATAGTCGGCACCAGAGTCAAATAAGATAGTGGCATAATGATCGTTCAGAGTAAACATACCTGTCATGATGTTTGGGTCCTGACGACCCTCCTTTGCTCTCAACATGAATGCCTTACCTCTTGCCTAATTCCCTTGGTTCCCACGACCCTGACCCTCATTAACAACCATGACTTGGTTCTGATGGTTTCCCCCTGGCCTTTGAGCTTGATTCAACCTAGGATAAGCTGACTTGATATGATCGGTACTACCACACTCGTAACAGGTTCTAGCAACTGGGTTTCTAGCATTGATTGGGTTCACATTCCTAGGCACCACTCTACAATCTCTAGCAAAATTTCCTTGGCGGTTACAGTTGAAACAACTGCGATAAGGTGTCTCAGGTGAATAGTGATAGCTACAGGTGGTACATTTGGGAGCCGTACCCGTATACCCTCCCCTAACAGGGTTTGCGGTTGTAACAAAAGTATTTACAGTCCTAGTCCTTTTGTTATCGTCTTTCCCATTCCTATCCTTGCTAGGTTCTCCCTCATTCCCTCTCTTCTCAAGGTTCTTCTTGATTGATCCATTCCTAATGGCTTCATCAGTTAACACATCAGCTTTCAGTACAACACTCTGAATCGTTGTTGGCTCCGTTGCTGCCACCATCCTATGGATCTGTGGAGCAAGGCCATGCACGTACCTCTCAATCCTTTCATTTTCTGGGGTTACTAAATAGGAAAACTAACTGCCAATCATGGAACCTATCCGTATATGCCGCATTGGCCAAGCCTCGACCATGACTGATTCCATAATCAGTCTTCCAACTTCTGCATTCATTTACTAGGGACAAAACTCTTCCCTTATCAATACCTTAAAGTTATCCCATGACATACCTACAACAATCTCTCGACCTAATGTGCAAATCTGAGAATTCCACCATGTTAAAGCCTTACCAACAAAAGAACCAACAATGTACTTTACTTTTTGGTTATCCCCACAACTACTCATATCCTGAACTAACTTCATCTTCTCTATCCAACGGGTATAAACTATAGTACTTCCCTTACCATCATACTCCTTAGGATTACAAACTAAGAAATCCTTATACGAACAACCTCATTGGTTGTTGTTCACCGACACATTCCTAACATTACCTTGAATGTCTTTATTGACCACATTTCCATTTTGGTTCCTATTATCTCCATGATTGCAACCTTGGTTGCCTACTTGAGCTAAAATAGTGGGTAGCAAGTTCTGCAATTATTAGGCAATGATCGTGGAGAAGTCAAGGACTCCATCCACGCACTTATTAACTTCAACACTTTGGTCACTTGCTTGACCCTCAAGTTCACTAGTTGGTTCAACATTCCTCCTCCTAGGCTCTCTCACTCTTCTACCTTTACTACCAATTCGTCTACCCGTTACCCCTCCTCGTGATGTGGCAGCAGGCCGGTCAGCACTTCGACTCATCACCCTTAGCGGAATTATCCACCCGAGGAAGAACATGGGCAATGTTAGGTAGGCAGGACGGTCAACACGTATATGATAACTTAATATACTATACTATGCCTACTACGGTCCTAAGGTGTCAACACCGATTTATGTGAACGATAATACTAAATATGCGTGAGTCGTGATACGTTTATAATTACGTTAGCCACCGTATTTATACCCGTATCCTTTCCCAGTTGTACTTAGTATTAGGCTCACACATTTCAATGAATGACCTTAACTAATTACTTTATACCATTATAACACCCATACAGCACGTATAAGTGGAACCACCACGCACATAGGTCCTTTTGTCACAACTATATGCAGGTTCCTATGTTATAGTCTAGGCCAAACCACCTAGTTCTCTATAACCTTGGCTCTGATTACCATTATGTCACACCCTGTCAGCGGCAGAAACACAGGAATGTGACGAATGATCAAACACAACACAAGATACAAAATAGAGAAATCTAAAAATCTATTAATTGAAGGTGGGCTTGATGACCATCAACCTTTAATACAACCATGAGTGATGTCCCAGATCAAGAACACAACACATAGTCACTAATTATCACAAACTTAAGCCCTCACAGGGGTCCATAAAATCTTATCTCAATCCTTAAGAAAAACAAATCCAAAACGTACATCAACTGCAAGACTTTACAAACAAGATTCCTACAGGATTCTCTAAAGTCTGCTACAAGCACCATACTCTAACGATCATTAACATCACCTGGGAAAATTGATACTCTGATAAACGTCACAATAATGTTGGTTGATCTCGTAGGTTTTGACTCAAAACCAATCGTTTTGAGTGCCTATTTTTCAACGTTGGACAATTTTATGCGTATATGACAATGAAAATATATGCAAACCAAACCCACTTGACTTAGCATCCTCGCTAATCTTGATACCAAGACCTTGCATCCCGCTAGTCTTAGTACCAGCGCCGTAACAACGCTCTTGGGGTGGCAACCCGTGACATACCTACACCTAAATCTACTAGTGGAGCACAAATTAGGGTGAAAGAACACAACCTTGCATGCCTAACATTAGGACATGCAAGTAAGATCACAACCTTGCGTGCCAAACATAGTTACACGTAAAAAGGTAAGTCAAAATTACACATATTCACATAGCAGGCATAAGCACATAAATTGTCCAAAAAACAAAACCACATTTCAGACAGTTTAGAAAACAGTTCAAAACACATTTGAGTATCATTTTCCCCAATGGAAAAACAGTAAAAAGTAGGACTACGAGAACTCACATCAAGCAAACTGTCTCTACTAAAATTCTAATATCACACAAGCAAATGCAACACGTCCGCACATGACCTAGTCCAGTTAATGTCCTATTTTAAATCATTCATTTCCAAACAGTTTTTCCCGGTTTCGATGCATAGTGGTTAGATGCGTTGTACGGGTTTCTTAAAACGTTGTTGTGGGTGTGATGTTTGACGACCTTCCACTCCCTTATACCTTCCTTATACTACAAAAAGATATATCAAACCCAAACCTGAGTACAATTTACGTATACTAGTTAGAAAAAGTAAGGATTGGAGGTATTTATTTATAAGTTATAATCATAAATATATTTGGAATTAAGTCCTTAGGTATTAGTACACATAATTACCATAAATATATCGTTTATACTATACGAAATAGAACATTTATGTTTACTAAACATTTTGAAAAGTTTCGAGAAAAATTATATTTTTTGTCTTTTAGTCAACTTATTAAAATAATAAAATAATAATATTTTATTATTAAAAATAAAATTTACGTCTTAAGTAAAAATACGAAGTATAGACGTTTTACAAAATTTCGACATGACCCGTACGTTTATATGGCGTTTTCCAAGGTTATCAAACCTTATTTTCAAACAATTTCAACATTTCGACACTTTCCGAACGAAATTCCAAAAATCGCATTTCACCACGTTTACCAAGATATTTTCTAAAATTGGCTTTCAATATGACTTCACAAATACTTTTCACTTTCCAAAAGTCCGCCAAAACTCCCAAAAATGACTAGTTAACGCTTATTGCGCTTTAAGGCCCAATAAAGATCCATTAGACTTTTTATGTATCCAAAATACGTCTTAAAGCCCAAAACTAAGGCCCAATAGCATATACAAGCTCAAAGAAATAAGAAAGTAAGTAACCCGGACCACAATAAGCCATCAATAAGCCACGACTTATTGACTTCTTATTGGGCCGTGAGCACATATGCTCAAAAATAGATATTTTAAGCTTAAAAATAAGCTAATAAGCTATGTATCGCATTTGGTTATCACCATAAGCTATAATATTAGTCCACAAAATATGACATAGTAGGAAAATAACCAAGAATACCCTCCTTGTATTTCCATGAGTTGCCGTAGGCCTATAAGCCCAAAATAAGCTTATTCGAACACAACCATAAGCCACAATAAGCTATATACAAAATAAGCTACATAGAAAATATATGTTTTCAACCATCACGACCACAATATCAAAACTAACAAAACCTTATGTTTTTCCCTTTTTATTTCGAACAAAAAACGCACCCTATACAATCATTTTAAAACTTTTCGCTTTCGATTTCTAACGATCGGGCCGTACAACTAACATCTATGCATCACTAGCAACCCAAAAGTACAAGTTAAAAATAAATTTGAAAGACTTACAAAAATGGTCTTCAAAATAAATTTCGACGTGAACCGGACAACCCAAACGTTGTTTTAATGATTACCCGAACACTAGAATCAACCAAAAATATCACCAATTTTCATGTTTTTGATCAAAGTTTGAAAATTTATAGTATGTGTGTGTGTGTGGATCGGATGAACAAAGAGAGGAAAAGAAATGATGTGTGTGTTTTTTTATTCAAATGCATGCACAATGTGTGTTTAGGGACAATCTAACATATAATAGAGGGGCTGCCTCAACATGTAATAGAGGGGTGACCTCTTATAATAATAGGGGTGGAGGGATCAGCTCCAAGCGTGATGGATGTAGAGCACACACCAACCAATCACCATGAACGTGTAAACATGTAAACTAGATTCACCCATACGCCCCTGCATAATAATGGCCAAACTTGAAATAGAATCTAGTAACATGAAACAAGCGTGACGCCGCGTGAAAATCACTCCTTAAGCTAAAGATCGTTACAACAGGGTGCTCATGTGTCACGTCCATGGTACCTATACCATGACTAGGTTAAGTCATGTAAATCATGGTCATGCGTATATATAGCTCGGGCAATAGAATAAGTCTTGAAATCAAACATGTAAAGGATCATGGCAAAAGACATAAAAATGGGGAAGCATAGCAGTTCTGGGGATGAATCATGAAAAGAAAGAATGTCCTTACTGAAAGGACGGAATATCCGTATACAACCTTATGGTCTCAGCAGTAACGTAAAAAGATGGTTAATAAGAGGAAGTTACTCACTGCTTAATACGATCTACATGTTAAAGTGACCACGCCCCATATATACTTACTTGTCATAATTACAGTTACGTTCCTTTTTTGAACTTTCTATTTTTAGTAAACTTTTCTATTTTTAGTAACTTCTATAATTAGCATGATTCCCTTATTAGTACGTTCCATGATTAGTATGTTTCATGATTAAGTTTTTCTTGGTTATAATTGGGTACATTCCAAAAATACAGCTCAAAAATTATAGAAAGTATCCAAAAATAGACTTTCCTTAAATTAAATTCCATAAATGAAAACTTTCCCTGATATTAATAATTTTTCCATAATTAAACTTTCCAAAATAGACTTTCTAAAAAATAGACTTTTCCAAAAATAGCAGTTTTCTATATATAGTAATTTTCCATAAAATACAAATATCTATAAATAGCAGGTTTCATAAATAGTAATGGTTTACATAAATAATATCAAAATGACATTTTCTACCCCCCCCAACATTTTTATACAGAATATATTAAATATAATAACATGTCTAAAATAGCCCCCAAAGTATTTAGAAATTACAAAAACAAGTCTTATAACTTTTTTAAATAGCACAATCGGGTAACAATTAAATCACTAAAACCCTAATTTAATTTTTCCTAACCTCAAATACAATTATTTCCCAATCATTGGCATTAATTACACCTGGACAAAATAGTAAAACCCTAACCCTAATTCATTTTAACCATTTTCTTTCCTTTTTCCCTTATTTTTGAAATCGGTAAACACAAATAAATCTCCAATAATTATTCGAATCATTTCTAAATTTTTCCAACATTTTATCTAAGTTAGATGAGATATAAGAAACCCTACAAAAATATAAAATCGGATGTACAAATAGCTTTTAAGCCGATTTCATAATTAACTAAAAATTAGGGTTTCGAATATGATTTGATTTATAAAAACAAAATAAAATGCATGAACATTTTTTCTTATGCATAGATCGAACTTATAGGATAAAAGTGAGTTGTAAAAATAACTTGGATTATCCTTAGTGATTTTATGAATTTATGACCCGGTTGCTTATTCGAACCCAAAACCAATACCAAAATCGAACAAGCCTTATAAAATCTTCCCAACAAATTTTTCCACACTCCTACCTTCAAATCACCCAAGGACAAAATCGAACAAGCCTGAAAAATCTTGTGCCTTACTTTAGGATTTTTATGTTTACGGTTGTTTTTAGTTTTAGATTTTCACAAATTAAAAATGCTTAATGAAATAATAAGGTATTTAGGCCCAAAATATTGGCCTTATAAAAAATGACTAAAATCTGATTTCAAACTTACCAATATTTATTTGCCATTAACCAAATTTAATCTTATTTTAATTTTTGTAATGTATACTTGATATAAAATATATAATAATTCGGCATAATATATATAAATAATTATTAATTATTTTCTGTATAACATAAGTATTTTATTCTTACATAAATTTTGTCATAATTGCCATAGTATTGTATTTTCATAATTAATTATAACAATTAAAAGAATTAATAAGCTTTAATGAATTTTTCTTGCATTAGGGTATTTTAGTAATTTTACATCTTTGTTGAGATTTTAAGGTTTACAACTCTTACCCCCCTAAAAGAAAAATTCGTCCTCGAATTAGAAACATGAATACGACTGAAAAGAACATAATACCAGATCATGGATGAAAATATGAAAGAAGTCCGTATATACTCCTCGGACTCCAAGTAGCTTCCCCTTCGGGATGATTCCTCCAAAGGATTTGGACAAAAGGGATCGTTTGTTCTCATGACTCTGTCCTGACGGCCTATAAAAGACTCAGGATCTTTCCGTGTAATATAAATCCTCACGATCTGGATCGAATGGGAAAGAACAAACGTTAGAGATGATACTGTAACCCTGAGTAATGTATACATGAAACACATTGTTAACATGAGATAGCTGAGGAGGTAACGCCCAACGATAGTAAACCACACCAACGCGATCAAGAATCTCAAACGTCCTATGAAACGAGGACTAAGCCTTTTGCCCTTAGATACAAACGCCTAGACTCCAACGTGTATGTGATACTTTCAAGAAAACATGTTTCACCTGGCTGAACACTAACGTCTCGATGTCTGTCGGCGTAACTCTTCTACGAGTCTGATCTTCCTTAGCTTTTCCCGCCTGGCGACAGACGACCTTTATTCATATTAAGTACCCGTCAATCATCTCCGTACCTCACGAAATATGTTCACCCCGACCTGATCCCAACAAATAGGAGCAAGACATTTCCTACTATACAACATCCTGAAAGGAGCGCATTTAATGCTCGGATGCCAACTGTTATTGTAGGACAAACTCCAACTATACAATATAGTCCAACCAAATTTCCTGCCCATTCTAAGCACAGAACGAAACATATCACTCTAATGTTTGAATCGTACTGCTCGCGACTATACGTTCGGTCTCCAGGATGAAAAGCTTCTAAACTTGAGCCTGTTCCCCAACTTTTGTAAACCTTTCAGAAACGAGACGTGAAACGTGGAATCCCATCTGATACGATCGCTGACAAGTACCGTGTAAATCGAACAATTATCTTGTTGAAACATTCTGCCAATTTACTAACGGGGTTAATCCCTTACGGATAGGGAAGGAAAATGGCCGATTTAGTCAAGCGATCTACAACAACCCAGATAGCATCGTTGCTTCCTCTGAGTCCCGGTAACCCGGTAACAAAATCCATGGATAATTTCGTACCACTTCAAACAGGAAATTCTCTAGACGGTTAGCAATAGCCCACTTGCACGTTGGTGTTCAATCTAACCTGTTGACATGTTAAACACTTTGACCAAACGTTGCCACAATCGCGCTTCATACCACACCACCAAAAGTGTTTGCTTTGATATCGTGGTACATCGTTCGACTAAACTAGATGGATGAAAATGGAGAACTATGGACCTCAGTCATCAAGGCTTCTCGAAGTGTAGGATCCTCTGGAACGCATAATTTAGCACTCTGCCATAGAAATGCCATCGTCATCCACGCGAATACTCGTTCTGCTGATCAATATTCTAATAATTGCCCAGATAATCTCCGGTCATCCTTGCTGAGCCTGTCTTGATCTGTGAAATTAGGTTAGGCACAACCCTCATACTTAACAAATCCCAGAAAACCACCATGTCCACGAACAACATAATTAGATATCCAAACCTCAAAGTTGCACGAATAATCCCTTCTCCACTTGATACCACGTATCAAACCTGACTTCCTACTCAAAGCATCAGCCACCAAATTGCTTACCCGGATGTACTGAATGTTGGTGTCATAATCCTTCAATAACCCCAACCAACGCATCTGTTCTCATATTTAATTCACGCTGCATGAATAAAGAGGATGAGTTTAGATTTTGGCTAACTATAGAGAACCTATGTGAAAAGGGGTTTTCCTTTGTCATTCTAAATCTTTTTTGTCTTAGGTTGTTGTGCATGAGTGTAGTAGATGTTTACTGGGATCATCGTCTCATACACATGGTGTAACGACCCACTCCGGAAATGAGGCCAAAACGTCATAATCATGGTGTCATATCAAAGCATAATAAAGGCATAAAGTCATAAATGATAACATAGGACAAGGTGGAAATGCGTACAGATATATTTAAGGCTCTTATGATCGGTAAAAATATCACACGACTCGCCATAAAGGTAGTGTCTCCAAACTTTTCGCATAAGCTTGGTTAAGGGTAAGGCTAATCGTGAGAAACCCTCTACGAATCTGCGGTAATAACCTGCTAATCCAAGAAAACTCCGTACTTCGGTCACAGACGTCGGTCTTGGCCATTTGGTGATAGCCTCAACCTTCGCCAGATCCATAGTAATTCCTTCTGCTAAAACAATGTGACCTAGAAATGCCACCTTACTCAACTAAAATTCGCACTTTGAAAACTTGGCACATAATTTCTCCTGTCGTAAAATCTGTAGAACGGTGCGGAGATGCTCCTCGTGTTCTTCTTTAGACTTAGAGAAGACCAGAATATCATCAATGAACACGATGACGAACTTGTCCAAGAATTCATGAAAAACTCGGTTCATCAGGTCCATAAATACAGCTGGAGCATTCGTGAGACCAAAAGGCATAACCAAGAATTCATAATGACCATAACGTGTGCGAAAAGCAGTCTTGGAAATGTCCTGCTCTTTCACTCGCAACTGATGGTAACCAGATCGTAAATCAATCTTGGAAAAATGTTTAGCGCCCTGAAGCTGATCAAATAAATCATCGATACGTGGAAGGGGATAACGATTACGAATGGTGATCTTGTTCAATTCACGGTAGTCGATACATAATCTCATGCTACCGTCCTTCTTCTTGACAAACAGAACCGGTGCACCCCATGGCGATACACTCGGGCGAATAAAACCTCGCTCCAACAACTCCTGTAACTGATCCTTCAACTCTTTTAACTCAATCGGTGCCATGCGATAAGGAGCTTTGGAGATTGGCTCAGCTCCGGGAATAAGCTCAATGTTAAACTCAACATCGCGAATAGGAGGTATTCCTGGAAGTTCTTCCGGAAATACGTCCTGAAATTCGGAAACAATCGGCTGATCATGAATAGAAGAAACGTCAGAAGTCGTGTCATGAATGGTAGCCAGAAAACCTTCACAGCCATGCGATAATAAGGTACGTGCTTTTAAAGCGGAAATGATCTTCATAGGTTTTCCCGGTAATGAACCATGATAAATAAATTCAGGAGCATGAATATCGCCGAATATAACACGACGGGAATGACAGTCAATCGTAGCACGGTGTGCTGCTAACCAGTCTATACCCAGAATTATGTCAAATTCACACATATCCAAGGGAAGTGCATTAACTGAACGAATCTTGTCATCAAACTGTAGAGGAAGATCTCTATATACATGGGTAATACGTGCGGAGTCTTTCATGGGCGTGGATATACATAATACATGATCAAGTAATATAGGTGTCATAGTAAAACATGAGGCAAACTTGGTAGATATCACAGAATGTGTCGCACCCGTATCAAATAAAACAAACACTGCACGTCCGAATATAAATAATGCACCAGTGATGGTACCTGAAGTATTGGCGGCCTGATCCTGAGTAAGTGCAAAGACACGGCCTGATGCGTCTGGCTTCTTGTCAGCATGACCAGACGAACTAGCACCAATGTTCTTCTTGCAAGACCCTTGACGGTCATTTTTCTGATCATGACCCCGGTAACTATTCTGCTGAGTGGCCGACTGATATCGGTCTCCACTCTTATGCCTCTTGTCTGAACGTTCGGACCTATCATAGTCATCCCTGTCACGAAGGATTTCTAAGTTGCGTGCAGCATCCGCAACCTGAGCAACATCCGTAAACTGTATACACATGACATGGTCAAGGATTGACTTATGAAGACCCCAACGAAAATTCTTCGCCTGTTCTTCTGCAGTGCCAGCAGCCTGTCCAAGAAAACCAGCTAGGCGGAGGAAACGCTGCATGTACTCAGTACTATTTTCACTCGCCCTTTGGCGGATGGAATGGTACTCCCTCTTCAAGCGCTCTTGCTCGGCTCGAGGGAAAAACTGAAGAAAGAACAGCTCTTTGAAAGCTGCCCAAGTCAAAGTAAGGACCCACGCATCTCCTCCTTTGGCCTGCTTATAGGCCTTCCACCAAGCCAACGCGTCACCCTCGAACTTATACACAGCCAATCTGGTCTTAAAAGCATCATTACAATCCATCACGTCGAAGATCTTCTCCATATGGGAGATCCAATTCTCAGCATCAACAGGGGCTACTGCCTTCTCGAACGAACGGGGTTTCTGCTTATTGAAGCGCTCAAGCCAAGTATGAATAGTGACTGGTGGAGGATTACTACCCGAAGCTACAGCACCAGTGCGGTACTCTTCGCGAACCTGCTCGCGAATCTGTGGGAGCATGGCATCCACGGCTGCCTGAACGGCCGCAGCGAGTTCAGCATCGGTACGAGTGTTCACCATCTGACATTTGCAAAAAGGGTTTAATGATTAAACGGTTAAAAGGTCAAAACGCGACAGAAGATAAACGTCGATTCTGAAGGAACCTAATGTCTACCCAATCCTCACAGGTCAAGTTTTAGAGCCTACAGGTCGAAACCTTTAGCTCTGATACCATAATTGTAACGACCCACTCCGGAAAGGAGGCCGAAACGTCATAATCATGGTGTCATATCAAAGCATAATAAAGGCATAAAGTCATAAATGATAACATAGGACAAGGTGGAAAGCCGGAATCAAACATCGGCTCCCAATTATGAGATCAACATGAATAACGTAAAAGAAGTCTAAAGGACGAAACATGTGTCCAAGATAGTATAGCACATCAAAATGTCTGCGATATAAAGAAAGGAAGCTAAATAGGTCACTTCCTAAGCACACACTCTCTCATGCCCAATCTCCCTCTAGATACCTGCCGTATAAGAAAGAGAAAGAAATACGGCTGAGCATAACGCTCAGTGAACGGATATAATAACAATGTAAGTAATAAGTATGAATCCTGGATAATAAGTATAAAGCAGCGGAAAGATCATGAGTGTCATGAGGAAACCTGGAGAATACGTCATGAAGGAATAGGAAATAAACATGTAAAACATGGTAACGTGAAGTCAAAGATGTCATGAGATATCATGGATAGTATAAACATAAATAATAAGGAATGCCCACGAGCTCATATAATCATACATGTCATAATAATAATGTCGTGAATACATGCATATAATAGAGGGGCTGCCTCAACATGTAATAGAGGGGTGACCTCTTATAATAATATGGGTGGAGGGATCAGCTCCAATGTGATGGGATGTAGAGCACACACCAACCAATCACCATGAACGTGTAAACATGTAAACTAGGATGCACCCATACGCCCCTGAATAATAATGGCCAAACATGAAATATAATCTGGTAACATGAAAAGGGACGCCGCGTGAAATCACTCTCAACGCGAAAGAGTCGTGACACAGGTGCCTCATGTGTCACGGTCATGGTACCTCCATGACTAGGTGGTAAGTCATGTAAATCATGGTCATGCGTATATATAGCTCGGGCAATAGAATAAGTCTTGAAATCAAACATGTAAAGGATCATGGCAAAAGACATAAAAATGGGGAAGCATAGCAGTTCTGGGGATGAATCATGAAAAGAAAGAATGTCCTTACTGAAAGGACGGAATATCCGTACCTTATGTCCAGCAGTAACGGAAAGAGATGGATAAGAAGATGGAAGCTACTCCTGCTTAATGCGATCTACATGTTAAAGGACATATATAAGTTACTTGTTCATGATTAAGGTTACTTTCCATTTTTAGGTCTCGGCTTGGCTGGGTTTTCGCAAGATTCACATCCGGCAGTACAGTCCCGGGTCATAACCACCATGACCGAGACCATTAGGTCTCGCTAGGTCTTTGTTTTGAAGCCATCCTCCACACGACAACATCCCAAAGCCACAACAAACATGAGTCGAGCCACAAGGGCTCGTCTACCCTTCCTGTCGAGCACACTATAAGCTATCGAACACCCTTATTTTTTTTAAATCCCAAGCAAGTGTAATGATTTAGCAACATGCAACATTTATTTTACATCATAGTTAACACACTCTACTTGTATACTTTCATGTATGGATTTATGATTTCATGTTATTTCATGTTTCATGCATGCACACCTTAAAAATTAAGAAGGAAAGGAAAGAGGTAATAATATACCGATTACGGGAATCGATCTAGGAATGACAAGAACACGTAAACACCAATGGATCACGAACCAAAAGCTCAAAATTTCTTCTTGTTTTCTCCCTTGTGGTGCCGGCCGAATATAGAAGAACTAGGGTTTCTCAATTTTTTTTTTAAAATGACATGATACTTAGATATATATTTATAGATCTTGGGCTTGGGCTTATTATTAAATGAAATGGCCCTTGTCTTGTGAAATGGGCGCCGGCTAGGAGGCCCAAAAAGAAAGAATGATTAACTTTTATTTTTCGTGACAATTTTCGTATTCTCACGTATTCGTGTTTTTCATAAATTTTAAATTTCTTGAATATAACTTGTCGTGATATATTAATTTCATACGTTTACTTGTAAGATTTTATTATTTATTAAATTTTTTAAACTTCCTGGTATTTTCATGTGGGTTTTACATACATCTTAGGTTTCATACAATCATAAATAAACATAACAGAAGGTTTAGCCAAGCATGTTAAAGATAAAGTAAGAACAAATAAGAATCACACAACAAGACATATTGAATGATTAAGATAGTATTACTTGATTAAAACATGAATTGAAGAGAGTACAATAGGGTTTTGAGGCCCTAAAATTGTCCCTAACATCTGCTAAACGAACTAAGGTTCGCCTCTTTCTTTTACTCTAAAGTTACACACATAAAACCCTAAATTCGGGTTTGTATATATAGGAAAATCGATGCTATGGCGTCGCGTTTTAATCGTGACGCCGTCATGAATTAAATATTTTAGATAATGGGCTGGGTCGTATAATCTGACGTCGTCTTGAGATCTTGTGACGCCGTCTTAAGATGGGTTGTGACGGTGTCAAGTGTAATCTGTGATGCCGTCTCCAGCTTCTGAGTAGAAATTCTTGAGAGATGTTGGTGTAGGTTCGTAGTCTTGTCCGTTTCTTCTCCAAATGAGCCCAAGTCACGTGTATTTCCTCAAAATGCCTTCCAAATGCTGAATACCTGAAAAGGAACGATTAAGTACCTATTTTGGGCATAAATGCAAGATTTAGGGGGTTAAACGACCCCGAAAAAGTGTATAAAATGACACCTCATCAAGCTACAACATACACAGAGTCCTATTATGCTTGGTAGAAAACGTGGGAGCCTATATTAGTCCCCACAACTCAATGCCTAGACGTGTCACGTAGACACAGCCTTAAGCTATAATATAATTATAGTTAAATAAAAGTACGTTATGCTCTTAACTCATAATGCTTATTAGAAAAACCTTTGGTCAAGGATGGAGATGCTGATGATGTTGATGTACATCTCTATAGATCTATGATTGGGTCTTTGATGTTATTCTACTGCATAAGGCCAGATTTTCATGTTTGCAGATGTGCAGGTACTAGATTTCAAGTTACTCCTAAGACATCAATCTCTTAGCAGTCAAGAGGATTGTTTAGATATTCTGAAGGCCAAAGACCTAACTTTAGGATCTTCTGGTATTTCTAGGGATTCTCCATTTGAACTGGTTGTTATACTGTTATTGACCTATTACTGGAGCAACTTCTTGATAGGAAGTCTACAACTGGAGGTTGTCAGTTTTTGGGAAACAGGTTGACATCTTGGCAGTGTAAAAAGCAAAACTATGGTTGAAACTTCTATAACTGAAGCTGAATATGTGGCTGCTATAAGTTGCTGTGGACAAGTACTCTGGATTCAAAACCAATTGCTGGATTATGGGTACAATTTCATGAACACTGTCATTAATATTGACAATAACAGTACTATCTGCATTATTGAAAATCCTGTTCAACATTCTAAAACAAAACATATAGAGATTAGGCATCATTTTATAAGAGATTGCAACACTAAAAAGTTAATACAAATGGTTAAAATTCATACTGATTTAAATGTTGCAGATCTTCTTACAAAAGGTTTTAATGCAGGCAGATTTCAATACTTGGTCTCAAGTATTGGAATGCTGAATCCTTAACTGTCTATATCTCTTTATGTTTTTGTAAAAGTTTTGTAAAGGATTAATATTGTTAGTTTTCTCAATTAATACTGCTAAGTTTAATTAAACCAGTTAGTTATAGTTAATGTTGTTAAGGAGAAAATGTTTTTGGAGTTTGTATATTTGGCTATGAACTAACATTTGCAGGTAAAGCATGTTGAATACAAGATGTTGAATGCTTTACCTTTTTGAAGATAGATAATGGTCTTGGTTCACAGAGTTTAACTTTTATTCATGGGTTATGCATAAATATGGATCCTCATGAATTCTCACATGTCTATCTAGTCTTTTCTAGTGTGCTTGTGATGAATAGAGGCATGTTGTTGCATAATTATTGAAGATACAGTTAATGTTGTTCGACTTCAGTTTAATATGTAGGCAGGAAAAATTACTATACTGGCAATGTTATGCTGTTAAGAGGACATAGACACCAAAGTTGCAACTATTTCCAATTCTTATCACTTGAGGCATTGTTTGAGGGGAGGTTCCTTATTTCTACAACCAAAAAGCATGGATGAAAGGATTTGTTATATCATGAGTGTGTTCAAAAGGGATCAAAACACATCTAGGCCATTATCAAAAGAGGTCCGGACACCACGGATACCTCAGTCTAGTATGTCCCCTAAAAAAGGTTGGAGAAGAGTGCTAGGTCCATAAGGAGGTTGGGTGACAGGAATGGAAAGTGCTGCCACTACTGCTTCTAGCTAGAAGAGAACAAGACAGTGGGTAAAACATTATTAAAGACCCAATCCATGGCAACACTTAATGAATCAACTTCTTAAGGAATTGATTCAGGTAGTGGTCCCAGGTGCCAAGATACCATATTGGGGTTGGCTGTGTAATGCTCAACTAGGTTCGAGATTATGTCTTAAACAGTTATTGATCTACCTCTCTCAAGAGGATTACACACTTAGAAGTGGGGGTCAGCGGTAAGTATGAAACTCATTGGAATTGACAAAATTTTGTACACAAAACTACATATAAAAACAGAAAGAGTGTCTTGGTAAGCCAAAAGGATATTAAGAGATTTTGTGAGTTTAAAATAGAAAGAGAGATGTGTGCATAAAAATAGAAATGAGTGATTATGTGAGCAAAAGAAGAATTAAGTAATATTATGAAGCATAAATAACAGAAAGAGAGTATTGTGTGATCAAATTTGATGATTGAAAGTTGCTTTATTGGAATGAACATTGAATGATTGCTGGTGTATTCTTTTTAATGTGTCAGTTTTCAACTTAGTATCTGCTGCTAAGCTTAAGTTAATGCTGTTAGGCTTAAATTAGTTATGTATGTATTTATTGTTGAGGGTGATTTTATAAATACTTCGATTAAGGGTTTCATATACTTCTTTATTCGATTTCACTTATTCAAACACTTCTGTCTAACCATAAAACCCTATTCATTTTCATCATTGATCATCATATTTATTCATTATGTCAAGGCCATTTAAGTTTGCTGAAATGCAAATGGTGGTCGCGTTCTTGGAAAAAACTGAAGAAAGAGATAGGTTTGCGAAGATAATCGATTTCCTGAAAGCAAGTTCTGTTTCATATGCTTTAACAGTCAATCCAATAATCTACACATCTTGTATTGAACAATTTTGGGCAACTTCCAAGGTACAGACAGTTAATGCAATGCGACAGTTACAAGCCCTAGTTGATAAGAAGGGGGTTATTGTTACGGAGTCAAGCATAAGGAGAGATCTTCACTTGGATGATGGTTCAGAAGTACTGATTTCTTCCAACTACTACTATCTTTGAAGAATTGGCACGTATGGGGTATGAAAAGCCTTCTCAAAAGCTTACTTTTTATAAACCCTTTTTCTCTCCATAGTGGAAGTATTACATTCATACTATTACTCAATGCTTAAGTGCTAAATCCACTACATGGAATGAGTTCAGTAGTTCTATGGCTTAGGCTTTGATGCATAGCTGGCAACTAGTCCGAAGTTTAATCTGTTAAGTGTATATCTTGATGCAATGTGAAAGACACTTTAGATGGGAGGAGTCAAGATTCTGGATGTAATCCACGTTTTCTTCAAGTTTTCATTAATCAACAACTAGGTAATATGCAACTCACAAGAAAGATGTTTTGTTAGATCCCTTTTCCACAAAGAAGTTTTTGCCAATATTGAAGAGAGCTGAAAGGGATTTATCTAGGAGATACACCACTTATTTGATACCATGTTGGTTCAACTTGTTAAAGAAATGGGTGAGGATTCAGATCATCTAACTGATTCCACTTAAATACACATTATTGATCAACCATCTTCATCTTCCCAACCCAAGAAGGATAAACCATCTAAGAAGGCTCAGAGACGGAGGCAGAGCCCCCGATTCCTTTAGATGAGGCATGAGAGGAGGAGAAAAGTGTACCAAAACCTTGTCTAATGATCCACTAAGCCTAGTGGCGTGGATAGCATGCAACTATCTAATTTGATGGTTTTATATACTAATTTTTGCCAAACACCAGGTTCTTGGATTTAAAAAAAGCAAAGGATGCTCAAGCTAGGAGATTGCTGCTTAAAGAAGAGGATCCGAGTTAAGAAAGGAGAAATGTCAAGACCTACAGTTTTGGAAATGACTAGGGAAAGTTGTATGTCTGGGAGGTTGAGTCTATGAAGACCTGAGAGTTTGGGTGTCCTGAAGATGCATCCAAACAGGGAGGAGTATTGAGAAGATATTGATGCTGTTGTGATGTTTCTTTGGTTGATGAATCTCAAGTGAGACAAAATGATGTTTTAATGTTTTGATTCTGGAGTTTTGGAGGGTTGATGGTGATGCATGTGGAAGCAAAAAGTTGATGGAAAAGATGAACAGAGTAAGAAGCCTGATGATAGTACTGCTAGTATTGATTATAGTACTACTGGTGAAGCAGTTACTACTGCTAGTATTGATGATAGTGCTGTTCCTACAACTAATGAGGAAATCACTCTGGCTCAGACACTTATACAGATTAAAGAAGCTAAGCCTCAAAGTTGTTACAAACTGATGATTACACAGCAACAACTTCGAGGACCCAATGATAGAGGGGGTGGTTTGTACAGGAGCCAGTGAGTTTGAATTCCACATGAGATGACATACCTTCAAGTTCTAAAGATAAAGGAATAGTATTATGATTGAGCCTGAGTTCCTTTAAAGAGATAAGAATCAAATTGCTCTATGACGAAAATGCTTAAGAGATATTCTAAGCAAAGTTGGATGCCTGTATTATGTTAGAAGAGCAAAAGCTAGCAAGGAAACAAGAAGAAGAAGCTAACATAGCATTGATTGAGTCATGGGAAAATACACAAGCTATGATGGAGGTTGATAGATTGCTGGCTGAGAGACTCCAATTAAAGGAAAGAGAGGAATTGAGAGATGAGGAAAAAGCAAAACTATTTATGGAACTGATGGAGAAAAGAAGAAAGCATTTTGCTGCACTTAGAGCACAAGAAAAGAGAAACAGACCTCCTACCAAGGCACAAAAGAGAACTCAAATGTCTACTTATCTTAAGCACATGGGTGGATATACATACAAACAACTAAAAGGAAAGAGTTTTGATGAAATTCAAAAGTTGTTTGATAAGGAAATGAAGAGAGTAAATACCTTTGTAGCTATGGGTTCTGAGGTACAGGAAAGCAAAGAAAAGAACAAAGAAGGTAGAGAGGAAACAACTAAAGGTGGCAGAAAGAAGATGCATGGGAAGGAAAAGGAGCGGAAAGAACAACAGAAAGAATCCTCAAAGAAACAAAAAGTAGAGGAAGAAAAAGAGTCAGAGGAAGTTGATGAAGTTGAGCTAAAGAAGCTTTTGGTGATTAAAAAGGATGAAGATATAGCAATTGATGCTATACCACTTGCTACAAAATTACCAGTGATTATTGATTATAAGCTTCATAAAGAGGGGTTGTTAGTACATTATGAGTTGATAAGAGCAGATAGAAGTTCTAAGAGAGATATCTTCCATGGAAAGGATGCTGCAAGGTTATAGATAGAAAGACTTGGAAGCTCTTTGGAGGGATAGTGAAGGAAAAAGTATGGTGATATATATATATTTACACCCCCCCCCCCCCCCCCCCCCCCCCCCTATACAAGGCCTGAAATGAATTCGAAATGAGTATTGTATAGAGATTTGAAAGCTTATGTTTGAACCAGACATAAAAAGTGATTATGGAGACTGTTGCAAGGGATACAGGGTGCATTGGAAAATTGATTGATTCATCTAGAGTTTACTTTGTAAGGTTTGTATTCTTTACATTTTTTATATTGGTTGACAAGGAGATCCTCTCTACACCATTACCCATCCCCCCCCCCCTCATCCCCCCCCCCCCCCCCCCCCCCCCCCCCCCCCCCCCCCCCCCCCCCCCCCCCCCTCCCCCCCTCCCCCCCCCCCCCCCCCCCCCCCCCCCCCCCCCCCCCCCCTGCCCCCCCCCACCCCCCCCCCCCCCACCCCCCCCCCCCCCCCCCCCCCCCCCCCCCCCCTCCCCCCCCCCCCCCCCCCCCCCCCACCCTCCCCCCCCCCCCCCGCCCCCCCCCCCAATATGCTCAACAACGAAACTTCAAAACTGATCATCAAAATGAGAAGTGTTATCAACTGCTGTAAGCTTATGGTAAAGCGACTCGAAAGGAAAATGAAAGGTTTGAATGCTTCTCCTGAGTGTGATGAAGACTTTTAAGAGAAACTTGAAGGGTAGTTTTTTTTTTTCAAGATAAGATCAACATCAAGTTTAGGGGAGGATTGTTGGGTCTTAAAAGACTTCATGGATTCTTAGAAGTTACTGCTGCTCAGTGCTGCTGGTGGAAAGATTACAACTGTTTGAAGACTTTCTACTGTCAAGAGGATAAAGACAAATTAAAGAGATAAAGATTGTTTGGAGAACAAGAATACGTGTGAAGATAAGTGTTGAGATATTAATGTATTTTATTTAGAAGATTACGTTTTATGTTTAGAAAGATTGAGATATCTTAGGCAATTATAGTAGGCTGACTAGGACTCCTTAGTCTATAAAAGGAGGCTCTAGGGCATTAGTTGAGATATAAAAAAAACACGCAGACGTATCATTATCAGTTTTCATAGTTGTCAAAGTCAATTAAAAAAGACTTCAGGATTTGTAACCCCAGTACTAAGTTAAGAGTACTCGTTGTTATTAATCTAATAATTTATTAGAAGTTTGGTTATATCTTTGTTGTTCAAGATTACTGTTTCATTGATTTTACTTCTAGAGTATTAAGGTGTAGATTCCGCATACACTTTAATATACATACAAAGTTTCTACAACAAGTTATTTTGGAGTTTATTCCAGGTAATTAACCTTAGACAACCTAAGGAATCGATCTAGGTTTGGGATCAACATGTCTTGGTACATCTTATCGGAACCCGGATGAACAGAATATTTTGACTTGTGGGACTCATGCATAATCAAAGTCCACGCCAAAAGACATGGAACCACTTCTGTTATTCATACAATAGTGTTCCGTCAGCACGTCGCGGTTCGTAACCTTTCTTTTCCTAGGGTTTTCTATTTCCTTGAAGTTTATAACCAGTATACCTTCCCACATCTTCAGCCTCGGATTTTCTGGTTTTCTTGATTCAGTTTAAGCTTTTAAAAATTTGCTTGGGAGATCCAAAAATGTCATAACTAAGCTCAAACCCGTAATGACTTAATTCAGTTCTTACCTGCTTAGAGCGTCCAGCCACTACCATTTGCTTTCTCTGGGTGATAAACGAATTGTTTAAAAATCGGAATCACTGAGCAATTCCAACAATAACGTTGACCTCATGTTCACTCTTTTCTGATCAAGGATGTGTTGCAACTGTTTATGATCAGTAAACGACGGTACACTTTGTTTCGTATAGATAGTGCCTCTAAATCTTTAGAGCAAACACTACTACTCCTAACTTTAACGTCATGCAGTTGTAATAATTCTTCTCATGAATTTGATATGTGTTGCCGTGATGCATAAGCCAATCCCTTCTCATTCTACATTAAGAATCACCTAATCCTTATGCGAACATAGTAATATAACAATAAAGTTCTTAGCTCCTTCAGGTAAATCCAAGATAGGTACACTACATAGTTTCTGCTTCAATACCTGGAAAGATGCTTCTTGTTTGTCACCCCAATAAAACTTGACCTTCTGGGTTATCTTGGTTATTGATTTGGTGATCTTGGAAAATCCTTCAATGAATCTTCAATAATAACCGGCAAGACCTAAAAACTGATGAATCTCCGTTGTAGTCTTAGGAGATGCCCAATCTTTAATAGACTCCATCTTGGCGGGATCCACGCGAATGCCCTTACTGTCAATCACATGACTGAGGAATTGTACCTTGGGAATCTAAAATTCACACTTAGAAAATTTGGCATACAACTCCTCCTTCTTAAGCAACTCTAAGATTAACTTAAGGTGCTCTTCATGCTCTTGCTTGCTCTTTGAGTAGATCATAATGTCGTCAATGAAAACAATGACAATTTATCCAGATATGGCTTGCACACCCTGATGTGTGTGAGATCCATAAATATAGCCGGTGCATTTTTCAATCAAAATGGCATAACTTGAAATCCATAATGGCCATAACGAGTTCTGAATGCGGTCTTCGGGATGTCTTCTTCACGAACTCTCAGCTGATGATAACCCGACCTCATGTTAATCTTTGAGTAAACACTCGACCCTTGAAGTTGACCGAATAAATCGTCAATTCTTGGAAGCGGATAACAGTTCTTTACCATTAGCTTATTTAAATTCCGCTAATCAATGCCACATCCAGATTTTCTATCCTTCTTCCTTGACAACAAGACCGGAGCTCCCCAAGGTCAGGACTGGGTCTTTATAAAGCCTTTGTGGAAGTTCTTCAGTGATATGACAATTCTTTCATCTCGGACGGAGCTAATCAATAAGGCGCTCGTGCTATAGGTGCAGCACCAGGTACCAAATCAATTTGAAATTCCACTTGTCGAGTTGGTATAATACCCAGCAAGTCCTCGGGATATACTTCAGGGAAATCTTAAACAATTGGTATGTCTTCAAGTCGCTTCTCCTTCGACTTGTCTTCAGCCTTCTTCGTGGTAACTTTGTCAATAGACTTGACATCCTTTCAGAAAAATATTTTTGAGTTTTGGTGTATGAGATGAGGTTTAATCGAGACTCGTGTTCGTTGTTGCTTTCGTCACCATGAACAATTAGGATTTCGTTTCCAAAGGTGAATACACTACGATCTTTCTTCATAGATGATTAGGCAATGGATACTTTACTAACCAATCCATACCAATTAATGACGCAAACTAACCAAGGTTCTCATGAGGCATTAAATCAATGTTGATGGATGATTTAAGAAGTTTAAATGCAACCTCGCTATGTAGTATTACTCTAATTATTTTTCCGTTTCGGCTAGTTCGACATTCTTAATCGCCATGGTCCTAGTGCAATTGGAACGATATCAATTAGGGAACTAATATCCAGTAGAACAAAACTCCTTTCGGTACCCAGTATCAAACAAGATAGAAGCATAGTGGTTGTTTAGGAGGAACGTACCCATAACTACATTGGCATCTGAGTTTTTCCTTGCATTTCCCACTGCATAAGCCATTGTTGTTGCTCCACCGTTCCCAACTTGGTTTCCACGGTTGTTATTTTTCAACTTAGGGCAATCCCTCTTTAAATGGCCCCGAGCTACACACTCAAAGAAAGTGACAACTCTTTGATTTGCCTATGGGGCTCTCTGGTTGTTAGCAGCAATAGCTAGACTCCTACAGTCCCAGGCCAGATGGCCAGTCCTTTTGCAGTTGGTGTACTTGGGAGCACACTGCCCATCGTGATGGTAGTTGCATTTAGGGAACAGAGGTTTAGATCCTCCGTAGACTTTCTTCTCCCCAAGCCCAGGAGTGTAGGCCCTTGCCACATTTTGCCTTTTGAAAGGCTGCTATTGATTCTGGTTGTTTCTTGAGGTGTCATCAAGTTTCCTTTTGTTTTCAGTTTGACGGTCAGCAAAAGTACAAATCTTCTGATCCATCAGTTCAGTGGAAAACTCAATTGCATCCTGCATTGTCTTTGTCTTAAAATCCATCACACTTCCCTGAATCATGTCGGGAAGTCCACCGACATACTTCTCGACCTCATCCGATTCCTCGGGAAACATTCTCGAGCACACCAATGCCAACTTTTGAAAACGTTGATTATAGCTCAACACATAAGTACTTTTGACTTTTAGATTCTAGCGTTCAATCTCTAGCTTCTTGATCTCGCCTGTCGGACAATACTTATCAGTTATCATCTTTTTTAGTGTTTTCCATGGCATGCCATATGTTGCATCATGACCAATAGTTTTGACGTGGAAATTCCACCACGTCAGAGCATTTCCAAGAAGAGTGAAAGTAGCAAACTTGATTTGGCACATGAAGATGCATTTACTAATATGGAATACAGACTCCATCTTTTCAAACCACTAAGTTAAACCAACAACTCCTTTAGTACCCTTGAAATTAATGGGTTGGCATTTCAAGAAGTCGATGTAAGTGCATTCACGAGCAACTCGCTCTGTCCTTCTGCTACCAGTTCCTGAATCATGGCTGTTATCTCCATTTCTGCTTCTGTTTGCTTCATGTTCTGCCAATACGTCGGCCACACTTTGGGCTACCAGTACCTTAATGGCGGCATCAGACATAGGGGTGGTGGTTCTCTTTGGAGTCATTTTCTTCAAAATCACAAGAAAATATAATACACGTTAGATTTCAAACAATCATAAAACGCGACATGACATATTCATAATAAATAAAATGAGATCACATCA
>BQNB010026300.1:0-55889 GCA_026074375.1 Tanacetum coccineum | reverse complement strand
CAAGTAAATCTGCTATAATCATCAGTGACAACTAGACAATATTTCTTATTCATTAAGTTGCTCACAAAAGTTAGACCAAACATGAATAAAGGCTGAGTAATAGAGTTCAAAATCTTGGACTTACAAGAGGCTTTGTGTTGCTTTCCTTTAAGGCAAGCAACACAAGTTTGGTCATTTTCAAAACGTTTTGTAGGTAAACGTCTCACAAGATTTTCTTTAACAAGTTTATTAATAGTTTTAAAATTTATATGACCTAGTCTCCTATGCCATAACATTGATTCATCAAGTGTGGCCTTTGCAACAAGACAAGTTAAACTCTTTATAGGAACAATATTCTTCATATCAACACTATACATATTGTTCTTTCTAGGAACTTTAAGTAAAACCTAACTTTTATCAGCTAACTTAAAGTCAGGAGACAGAACAAAACATCCAGTGTTAGTAAAAAGAACACTGTTCTTTTTGTCACACATCTGTGAAACACTAAAAAGGTTAAACTGTAACTCCTTGACAAAGTACACATCCTCAAAATCAAGCTTACCAGTTTTAAGAGTTCCTTTACCAGTAATTCTTCCTCCCCTAGCTCCTCCCCCAAATATAACAATCCGTATTTTCAGGTCATTTTACGACTTCAATCATTTAAGTATTTATTTTTAGGCTTTTACGCGTCAACTTTTTATTTCTATCGTTAGTTAAATCGCGTAAACTAAAAATTGGCATTCAACATAAACGGGCATCAATCAAATAGAAGTTAACGTCGAATACGTGTTATATAATTTTTACAAAGATAATTTATAAGTTTTCGTATTTTATTTTCATGTTTTACGTAAAACGTTTATGTATACGTTAAAATGCATGCATTATAAATCACCACCACATTAGTTGATCGTGCTTAGACTACATAATAAAACAAGATACAAAAATTTTGAAATGTTTTCTTCTTTTCTTTGCATATTGCCGCAAACAATACACCAAAAGAGGAAAGGGGGACAACCTTGAACTTGTACATGGCCATTTTAGTGTTTAACTCAAACTTATGCATACATGTGAAATGGCTAACCCCCTTTTACCCATACCTACTCCCTTGGAAGCCCTTGTAACCGGCCTAATGACATACCACATACCAAAATTGTGGTGACTTCTTATTACACATCCAAAGCACCTTTAAGACTTTCCTAAATGGTGCTAAATGCAAGTAAATATTAAGACTTGTATACACACACTTTAATTAACAAAAGCAAATTACATTTCACTCTCTTTTGGCTCTCTCAACTGTCGGCAGCAAGCACTCAACAAAAGCAAGGGAAAAATCAATTTTTGTGTTATTAATTTGCAAATTTAATCAAGAAGGTTTCAAGTGGGTTTAGGTTAGTAACAAAGAAAGGGTTTGTGTAAGATTAGATTGTGTTCATCACCATCTTCATTCACTCAAGGTTAGTCGATTATGAAAACGCATACATTTAATTTCTTTATTTTTCAAGTATATAATTGTTATATAGTTTAATCACCATCTAGGATTATTTTATGAGTTTATAAAATAAAATTAGCTTATATATATGGTTTGACATTATTTTTCATATGAATTTATGATGTTCAAAATATGTTAATATATTTGAAACAAGGATTTACAAGCAATGGATAATTATTATAATTATTTGTTAAGTTATGAGTATTTATTTAATTATAAAGTTTACATAGTTAAATAAAAATGTTGGACACTTTTCTTAGACATTATGGATATAATATGATGGACAATATTTAGAGGGCTTAAATTATATACCCAAGATATGCTATTGTATAAATTAGAGGAAGTGTGATAATTTATTTGAGTTGAAAATACTTAAAAATCAAGTTATATAATTTTTTATATAAAACATTAAAACAAACTGTTTTAATTCGACCCACCAACTGTTGGTTTGACATTTTTATAAAATAGTACATATTGTAGGCTTTCCAAATCTATAAAGAACTCGCGAAACGGATAAATAACGAAGGAGTTGTGATTTTTACAAGATATACACTTATAAAAGTATTTTTATAAAAGAAAGTTATAAAAATATATGAATTCAAATCTGAGTAAAATATTTTATATTTTTCTGTAAAATTAGATTTTATAAGGATTCTAAAAAAGTAAGAAACTTGAAAAACCAATGGATAATGAATTAGTTATGACTTTTTCATGTTTAATTAATATAATAACCAAAAGTAACTTTATAAAAGTGATTTTATAAAAACCATTATTTTTATAGTTTTCTACAGTAAACATGGACCCTATTAAGTGACATAAAATTTAATTATAAAAACACGAACATAAAGAACACTAAAAACGGAGTTAAAACGAATAAGTTACGACATTTTTAATTTATAACAATTAATTATATAAAAGAGTAGTTTAATAATTTATAAAATAATTCATGGTTACTGTTCAATACAGTAACAATAATGTTACAAATATTATATTTGATTAGTATTTCCAAATACGAAAACCATTGGATAAATCAGACATCAAAACGAAATTAAAACGAATAAGATACGATAATTTGCCAAGTGTAATACAACACAATTAATTATATAAAATGTTAGCGCTCAAAATATTGAGTCAGAACAATCGAAGTTCGTTCTAATTATATAGGTCTCGGGTCACTGAAAATTAATATACGTTGTAATAGGCTAGACGGGTAAACGGGCTCCTATTTGTAATCTAATCGGTCACGTGTATCGGGCGAAAGCCCAAGTAAAACCGAGCCCGGCCCGTAGAATTACTAAAGGCAAGCAAGCCTATAAATACACCTCACCAAGGAAGGTGAGGAGTGTTGGTTCAATTTGTAACATTTTCAAGTTAATCATCAATTCCATTTTCTCTCCTAACCTTCCCTCTCTAGATTCTCTCCTACATTCTTTCTAATCTTCTTGTTAATCTTATTGAAGTGAAGTGGATTAAGGGTTACCGACATTTGGTATCAAGAGCCTCGGGTGTTTCGTGTTTGATTAGTGGTTAAAAACAGTCGAATTTCGTGTATCATTTTTGTTGTTTGGTTCGAAATAGAAAGAACAAAGCAAAAATCCATGTTTGGATTTATATTTTCGTGTTTAAAGTGTTAACCTCTTTGTACTTTTCTTGTTAAGGAATACTGTAATATGAGCTTGTTTAGGTAAGTGGTTAGCTGATTTCATAAAGCAAGATTGAAGATTTGGGATTATTCGCAAGTTAGAAGAAAAGTTATCGTCATTGCGTTTGACAAAGTTCTTGTTGCGTTTGACAAAATTCTTGGTTTGCGTTTTGAGTATCGAGACTTGCGTTATTGAAGAAAAGAGACTGCGTTTTGACCATTGCGTTTTTGTCATTGCGTTTGAGGCATTGCGTTTTGAGTCACCTTGCGTTTTGTGTCACTATGCCGTTTGACCATTGCGTTTTTTTTTCTCCACACTTTAGCATTTTGAAGATTATCATTGCGTTTGACTAAAAAAACGTTACTCTGCCAAATTTTTATCCATTGCGGTTTGTGTCCAAGAAGTGTTGCAGTTTGAGTAGACACGTTGCTTTTTGAGTAACGTTGCGTTTTGAGTATACACTTGCGTATTTGAGTAGAACGTTGCGTTTCGATCAATTGTTGCGTTTTGATCAATGTTGCGTTATGAATCAAGTGTTGCGTTTTGATCAAGTGTTTGCGTTTTGACCAAGAACTCTTCTTAGCGTTTGACTAAAGTCCATTGCATTTATGTCCATTGATCAAGTGTTGCGTTTCGTCACCAGCGTCAGGTGGTATTTGACCGAATTTGGGAATATATATTAATCACCGTTTAATCAAAACATCACATCAAGACAAACAAACTTCATGGACTGAATACAAGGACTTTGGACTTTAATTTGGACTACAAGGACACATAATCAACAAACTTTAACAACAACAATTAACTTTTCACGGTTTCTTCTCGTCGATTTTGTAAATCCCGCGAAAGAACTCAATTTCTCGTAAATCCTGACTTGTAAAATCACGCGAAATTAATTACTCAAATTAAAACCACAATCCAATCAACACTTCATAACACTTAAGATCCTTCAATCATTTTTCACTTCATAATTCTTTAATCATTCATCATGACAACTCCAAGTGTAACTTCCACAACCGACAGTCAAATGCATAACAACATAATGGCAGCAGGTTCAAGGGATCGTCCACCAATGCTTGCAACAGGACGATATGCACAATGGCGATCACGGTTCTTACGATACATTATACAAGACCAAATGGTGATGCCTGCGGGAGGGGGGGGGGGGGGGGAAGTGCATTCTTAAAGGACCTTACACTCCAAACTTTGTCAAAACACCACTGTTCCTTCCTGCTACAAGGAATCTCCAGCAGTTCCGGAACAAACAACATTCCGAGACTGTTACGAATATGAATCCTGAAACAGAGCTCAGTATGAATCAAAAAGAAGCGATTCATTGATATTGACTGGAATTGGAGACGAAATACGACCAACTGTTGGAGCATGTCAGAGACACTCAATGAAATGTGGGAAGCCATCGAAAGCTAACAACAAGTTGAATCACTGAATATTCAAGATGTCAGACAAACATATTTTGGGTTTGGTCAATTCACCTCTCACGATGGAGAAACAATTGAGTCTTACTACACACGATTCTACAAAATGATGAATGAAATGATCAGAAACAATTTGACAGTTGCAACGATGCAAGTCAATGTTCAATTTCTTCAGCAACTTCAACCAGAATGGTCCAGATTTGTCACAATTGTGAAGCAACAACACAAGTTGGATGAAGTTTCATACCATAAGCTATTTGACATTCTGAAACAATACCAAAAGGAAGTTAATGAACTCCGTGCTGAAAGATGACCAAGAATGCTACACAACCATTAGCACTTGTTTCTCAACTTGCTAGCAGACTGCTCAACACTACAAGACCCTTATTATCAATCATCAAAGTCTCACAAAATATATGCACCAACATCAAAAGCTTCACTTCCAACCAGATCTCATGCAACTACAAGATACAAAGGCAAAGAGATAGCCAAACCAATCACACCACCATCTGAGTCAGCTTCTGAAGAAGACAGTGATCCTGAACAAGCTCAGAAGGATAAAGACATGCAGAAGAATTTGGCTCTCATTGCAAAGTACTTCAAGAAACTCTACAAACTAACCTACTCAACAACAACCTCAGAACTTCCTCAAAACACAAAACAAGAATGTGGATACTACACAAGGTACGAATGACAATCATGCACAGAACAAGTTTTGGGAATCAGAGGGCAGTGAATGTTGTTGGGGCTAGGGAAACTGTAGGTGGTCCAGTAGTGCAACAGTCTGGGATACAGTGTTTTAACTGCAAAGAGTTTGGTCATTATGCTAAGGAATGCAGAAAGCCAAAACGGGTTAAAGACTCCACGAATCACCAAGAAAAGAGTTGATGTGTATAACAGCTGAGAAAGGTGTTTCAAGCTTCAAGCCAGAGCCAATCTGGACTGGCTAGCAACACGGATGAAGAGATTGATGAACAAGAATTTGGAAGCACGTTACAACAATATGGCAAAGATCCAGGAGTTCCCAATGCAGACTCGGGCACAGACGCTGAACCATTGAACATTACAATACGATACTGATGATAATGTGTTTGCCAATGACAATACATACATTTTTGACCAATCTGAATCCATCAGTAACACATGTGCAGTGGAAACGGGTGATAGTAATGTCACTTCTGACTCACCGGATATGTGTGATAATGATATTCAGGATGACCAAAACGATGTAGAATGTGATGATGAGCCGTGTTTGCACTTTGCTAAATTTAATTGCTTAATTTAAAGCATGATGTCGAGATGAAAATAAAAAGATTCAAAAGCAATTAAAGAAAGCAAATGTAAAAAAAATAACAACATTGACTCAAGAGCTAACTGAGTGCAAATCTATTCTTGCTGGAAGACTAGTAGAACTCTAGGGTGAAATTAATATATTCGGGATAGTTTCTTATTTGCCTTCAAAATAAACAACTGAGTTGAGAGGTACAAGGCCTTTAATGATCGTACAGGTAGACTATGACGAAACTTAAACATAAGTTAAATGAAGCTCTATAGGACGATTAGCTCAAAAAGAAATACAATAAAAGAAGGTTTAAAAGTCAAAAGCCTTGAAATTTTCAATTGTCAAAAATAAAAAAACATATGAGTTAGTCAAAACAGAGTCTTTTAACCAAGTCACATTACGAAGGTCTTGTTAAGGAGAAAACAAAGGTAATAACGGATTTGAAGCTCAGTAAGAAAAGATATTGACAAAATGATTTCAATGGAAAACCAGATAAAGTTTTTAAATGAAATTGGTTACAAAATCGAGTTCACTCAAATCCAAACCCATTCATCATGTTAGCACCAAATGCCCTACATTTAATGGGAGACCTACCTTTGCCAATCCAAGGTACCATCAAAAAGGCTCAAAATAGATAACCATGTTTTTTTGTATGTGATCCCACATGAACCATCTGATCATGCAAACAGACTCCGTCCCGATAGGTAAGAGACTCAGACTCTTGATTCAGAGAGTTGATCAAAAATTGAATAAAGACTGAGAGAAACTTTTGACCACTACCAATGTTAAATAGTCTTATGAAATTCAAACCCCCCAACCCAGCATAATGAAATTTATTCGCCACAGGCAAATGATAATAAGAAAGAAAATCTGTGGAGAAAATCATTTGTGAAAACAAGCCAAAAAATGTTCAAAACAATAGAGTCTTACCAGTGTCTAAATCAGTAACAAAAAGTAGACAACATATAATGTCATGACAAATAACATCAATCATCTAAAGAAATTGTCAATCAAGCATGGGTAAAACATTCAAAGACCTTCTTCATCTTCGTAACCCAACTGCGCAAGATATGGAAATCCTAGTAAAGACATGTTTGATGCCCCTTGCCCTTAAGACTCAGAATGATAGTTTCGCATTTGTACATGAACTTAAGCAAGAAATGCATGCAGATTTAAATGATGGCGTTGAATCTCTGAAGATGAACTTAGAACTGAATCTGATAAGCGCAGAATTTACCACATGTATGATATGCTTTTGCAAGAATGTGTGTCTTAAAGATGTTATGTGTTCATTATCTTCAATCTTTATCTGATTTAGAAGAGATCACTGAATTTACAATATAATGCTTAACTTCATAAAGTCAATGGAATGTGACTGTCTTGCACAAAAGACTTCTGAACAAACTGAATTTGTAGTAAAGAGATTTACACTGACCTTTTACAGAGTGTTGCTAATTAGAAAAACACTCATTTCTCTTGACATCGCTTACAAGACTGTTCAAGGAACAACTGACAATGACTACAGTTTGCCAAAGAAAAGGCGTCAAATGTATTTTGAAAGGAACGTGAACAATATTTTGAAATACAAGATTTGAAAGCTCAAATGCAAGACAAGACAATGGTAATAAATGAATAAAGAAAACTCATTCTGGTAACAAAAGGAAAGTCTGTGGAAACTCAGTTTGATAAACCATCTGTTGTTCGACAACCAAATGCTCAAAGGATTCCAAAACCATCAGTTTTAGGAAAACCGGCTCCTTTTTCAGACTCTCTTGAAAGAAAATATTTTGCAAAGAAAAAGTCGGTTTTAAAAACTAATGAGTCAGAGGGTTTATCAAAACCAGTCACTCCACAGAATTTGCCTCAAACAGCAAAGCAAGCTGTAAGAAACACAAATGTGATTAAACCAGGCATGTATCGAATTGCAAGTAGTACCACACAAACTAGAGCACCACAGTTGAATCAGACTTCTAGGAATACTAATCCTCGCGTATTCTACATCTACAGGAGTAGCTTACAAACTAATGTTAGCAGACCACCAAGCTAGAGCAATCAAATTGATGGATAAGGTCCCGTGCCAAACACTAGTCATGTGAAGTTTAAGAAGACTGAAGTAGAAGAACACCCTAGGATTTCTAGTATTTCTAATCAAACAAAGTCTGTAACTGCGTGTAATGATAGTTTAAATTCCAGAACTTGAATTTAATGATGTTTGTGCTACTCTGTGGAAAATGTGTTGTTTAAATTCGGATCATGATGGCTGTGCTCTACGCAGATTTGAAAGACGTGACTGCTAAGAACTAAGAAGCCTAATGTAGGTGCCTATTTGTAACTAGAAAACCCAAAAGTCTAAGCGAACAAATCTGTTGCAACACCCCATAAGAAAACAGTTGCATCAGAATCCACTATCACAAATTCAAAGAGTTACTATAGATGTGTATAAGAAGACTAATAAGGCATGGAAATGGTTGGAAAGCTCAACAATGCCCATCAGCCATATACATGGGTTCCTACGACCAAAAGGAAATGGTACCTAAATTAGGAACGAAGTGTGTCAAGAATGTTAGTTTTTCCCGTAGATAATGTATCAGGATACTAATGTCTTAAAAACTCACAAACACTTTAGGAGCCAATTTTGTCATGTATTCCATCGACCTCTAATTCTCTTAGCAGATTGTACAAACGCATCCTATTCATTGTTGACTCTGGATGCACAAACACATGACGCAATCAGCTCTGCAGTGGCATTTTGTAGAAAAATACTTGGGTACCGTTCGTTTTGGCAATGAATCAATTTGCTCAATTCTTGGTCATGGAGATTTGTTCAAGAAATATCTCGATCGAAAGGGTTTAACACGTCGAAGGACCAATCACAATCTTTTCTCGGGTTAGTATCCACTTCTGTATCGGATTTGGGGTTGCATATTCGGAATCTACATGTTTTGTAGAGATCTTCAGGAACAACTTCTAACCGGTAATTCCGTGGAACTGATCACTATACAATTTCTCTCCAAGAAACAACTTCATCAACTCCAATCTGTCTCATGGCTAAAGCATCACCAACTCAAGCAATGGTTTGGCAATCGGAGACTGTCTCATCTCAACTTCGAACTGCATCACTTGCTTTCCAAAAAAGATGTTGTGAATGGTTTTACCAAATCTTAAGGATGTCAAAGGATCAACTATGTCCACTTGTGATGTGAGATAAAGCAAAACGAAGTTCATTCAAGTCAAGACTGTGCCAAGTTCGCAAGGACGGTTAAATTTGCGTTCATATGACTTATTATGTGTCCCAAGCGAGTGCAAAGCATAAACGGAAGGAAATATATTCCGGGTAATCGTGATGACTACCTCCAATATACTTGGACTACTCTTTCTACGTTCCAAGGATGAAACACCAGAAGTTTTAAAAGACTTTCTCACATGATTCCAAAGAAACTTCAAGCCCCAGTAATTTCTGTTTTCGCACTGACAGAGCCCTGAGGTTCGTAAACAAGACACTTAAAAGCATTTCTTAAAAGAGGAAGAATTGAGCATCAAACTTCTCACTCCTCGAACACCTGAACCAAACGGCGTTGTCGAAAGACGAAACCGCACGTCTCGTTGAGGCTGTCTCGAATAAAATACGATGCGTTCGGCTTCTAAAACTCCTTTATTCTTTTGGGCGAAGCAATTTGCAAACCGCATGCTGTATACTCAGAAACATATCAATTCATCATCCAACACCTGAGAAAACGGCATATCACATCATTAATGACAGAAAACCCTCAATCAAACACCTTCACATCTTTGGTTGCACTTGTTACTTAACAAGAGATGGTGAAAATTTGGATAAGATGAAAGAAAAAGGGGATTCGTGCATTTTGGTGGGATACTCCACTCAATCAAAGGGATATCGTGGTCTACAACAAGAAACAAGTTTGGATAGTTGAATCCTATCCACTAGATTTGATGAGATCAAAGAATATCAAGACGTCTGTTGCTAATGACACTTCAGCCAACGTTCCCCAACGACAAAAGTGCAGTCAGATTTAAGAAACCCTGACCCCGTACCAAGAACTTACAAAATGTTTTTCCTTCACAGATACAACAGTTCCATCACCAACAAGGAGCTGGAACTTCTTTTTGGTCCTTGTACGATGAATTTTTCAATTATGGGACTTCTCGTTCGTCACAAAGTCTTCTTCTACTCCATTAGCGACGATTCTGCTCAACAAGGACACACTAACTTCAACGAATATTCACCGCTACAAACAGAACCTCATCCTCCTACAAATGTTCATAGCTAGGAAAACAACGATGATCAAGCAGAATTTACCAATCCTTTTTGTACACCGGTAACATAGAATCGGCTGAGTCTGTCCTCACGCAATATTGGTAATTCAAATATGCATACCTTCAATCAACCTCAAGATTCCGAATACCGATGGACAAAAGATCACCCGTTAACTCAAGTTCGTAGAAATCCATCCCCCCCCCTCCAAGCCAATGCAAACAAGACGACAACCTTGCAACAATCCTAAATGTGTATGTTCGCACTTACCGTATAATCGTTAATCAAAAACATTAAGGAAGCAAATGGCTGAATCGGCATGATAGAAGCAATGGCAGGAAGATCTTCATCATTTACAGACGACAAGTCGGAACCTCGTTGACACCTTTTTGCTAGAACGTAATCAAGCTAAAGTGGTTATGGAAAAAACAAAAAGGATAAGACAAACTGAAAATGCAACAAAGCACGACTTGTAGCAAAGGGTTATGCTCAGGAAGAGGGTATTGATTTCGAAGAATCATTTGCTCCAGTTGCTCGCTTGGAGGCTGTCAGGATTTTTGTCGCATATGCTGCACACAAGTCTTTTCCAATTTATCAATGGACGTGAAAATGGCATTCTTAATGTACCTTGAAGAGAGGAGGTTTTATGTGCACAACCAGACGGATTCGTTGATCCTGATCATCCAGACAAAGTTTACCGTCTAAGGAAAGCTCTATATGGATTGAAACAAGCTCCGAGAGCCTGGTAATGAATGACTCTCAAATTCCTGATTTTTCCAAGGTTTCACTAAGGTATCATTTGACCCGACCCTATTCACAGAAAAATTTCGGGAGGACATTCTACTTGTGCAAATTTACGTTGATGACATTATTTTTGGTTCCACAAACCCTAAATTTTCAAAACGTTTTGAAAAATTAATGCACGGTAGATTTGAGATGTCCTTAATGGGGGAAATGAAATTCTTTTTAGGACTTCAGATCCACCAATCCCCACGCGGTATTTTTATCAATCAGGCCAAGTACACCTTAGAGATTCTGAAAAAACATGGTAGTGGAAAAAGACAAAGCATTGTACACACCAATGGCAATACGTAACCTAAATTAGATGCAGACCTATTGGTGGTGAACCCGTAGACCAAACAACTATCCGTAGCAAAATCCGGGTCACTCCCATGTACTGACATCTAGTAGACCCAGCACATATGCAAGCTGTAGTGATTTATTGTGCAAGAATCAAGCAAGAACCGACTGAAAAACACCTCAAAGAGGTTAAAAGAATCTTCGATACTTAAGAGGTACCATTCACATGGACGCTGGTAACCGAAAGGGTCAGGCTTTGAACTTAACAGATTTTCTATGCGAACATGCCGTTTGCCTTGATACTCGCAAAAGCACTTCTGGAGGAATACAGTTCCTAGGTGATAAGTTAGTCAGCTGGATGTCAAAGAAGCAAGACTGTACTGCAATGTCATCCGCAGAGGCTGAATACGTGGCGTTATCTGCAAGTTGTGCTCAAGTAATGTGGATGCGGACACAGCTTCAAGATTATGGCTTCAACTACAACAAAATACCGTTGTATTGCGACTCTCAGTCAGCCATAGCAATATCATGCAACCCCGTGCAGCACTCCCGTACCAAGCACATCCATACTCGGTATCACTTCATAAAGGAACAGGTTGAAAACGGTATAATTGAATTGTACTTTGTCAGAACTGAATACCAATTGGCTACATCTACAAGCCCTTCCCGAAGAAAGGTTTCAGTATCTCGTCAGACGAATTGGTATGAGATGTTTGACTCCAGCAGAACTGGAGGTGTCTGACTATAAGAATCTGCATGAACCTCATCAAACATCAACCAGTACATATTTGTGAAAACAAGGAAAATACAAAAAATTAAATTCAAAAAGAAAATACAAAATCAAAAATCAGAAAATGTTTCAAAAAATATTCTTCTCCGACATGTCTCTTGGAATCGATAACATTTACGTGCTTAGAAATGTCGATTAACATTGACACGGGTGTGTAAATGAAGTTCGAGCGAGAGTTTGCAAATAGTTTCAAAACATGTCATTTCTAATTTTCTAAATGGCTTATGTACAAATATCAGTACGTAACCCGGACTTCAAATAAAGGAAAGCTTATCCATAAAGATAACTTATCCTAACAACGAGAAATTCAACGTTTCTCGGTCTTGAGCTGTTCTTACAAGACATTCAATGTTTTTAGCTCAAGAAAAAGGAAAGTGTACCTTTCAGTGCGCTTACCCTTACGTTAAGAAGAAAAGTCCTCTACAATTAGTTTATTCAAAAGTTGAACTAATTTTTCAAGAATTATCACGATGACAATTCCTAATCTTTCAAAATTGTGTGTTCAACACTCCATCCCTCCACAGAATGTTTACAAAGACAACAAATTTCTTAATTGGAACCTAATTTTGAGCGGGAGTTTTTCGAAAAACAAAAGTTTTATGTTCTTGAATACATCAGCACTAGACCATTCTTAATTAATTTAAAACATTATCATAATGACCAGAACATTCATGCTGACCATATTTTTTTTTCCCATAGCCTTTCAAGACAAATTTTAAACACACAGATATTATTCAAGAACTAATGACTTAGAATTTAAAAAAAGGGGAGAAATTATTAAAATGTGATCTAAAAGACTCAAGTGCTATCAGAAATGGTTTTTTATGTTACGATCTCATACCTACACCATCTTATTTCACGTCGGATTCTGAAGACATAAGGTGGTAAGGTTTTAGTATTTTGACCTATGAACCAACCAGAACCGGAGGGATCTACCCAAGGACACTCCATAGTTAAAAATAGCAGTCCTTAGGTATGATTGGAGATGAATGTGTATAAGGGAAGAATGCCGACTAAGATTGAGCTAACACTGGAACAATCACAACAAGGTGTTAGTAATGACGTCTTGGTAAGCATTGAAGGCGTTGAAGAATTAAAAAGAAATGTATGGATAAAGGGTGTAAACAAAGAAGCCCTCCACACAACTTAAGGCAGAAACCGGGTCAATACATATGCTGTCAGAATCACACTGATGCTCGACATTGAAATGACATCAATGGACCCAGTATGCAATGCACAACCCATCTCAACCTTTCGATTTCTCTCAACAGAAACCTTGTCTCATTTGTCACGAGAGATACACACGTTATCTATTGAACATATCAACTCCGAGAATGTTGATATTGCATAGGATGCAAACTGCTCCCCACCTCCGAGTACTAAAACATAAATGCACTAATCGAGTCTAGAGCCAAGAGATTAATCAAAATTTCGTTAGGACACATTCCATTTCAAACACTTGTTGAACATCATCAGGTTCACAAGCTGTTATCAAGAGTCCTACGCAATATCATTGTGATATTTGCCAGAACATTCAGAGTGATACTCTTTAGTATTCACAATGACGAATGGAAATCCTTCTAGTGTCATCATCAAACAGCACTGCGGTAGGTGACTTGCGAGATTCTATATGAATCAAGCTTGTGTCAACTGGATATCGATAAAGGTCCAGTAAATGAATTGACGACATAATCAGAAAGATAGTATTCTATCTGATACATCAATCAATACCGTGTTGTCTGCTTTGAGACGTTCCCGGTAATGAGAACTAGCAAGCATGGCAAATCTAATACAATCTGTGTTAGAAGACCCTACGCTTTGAGCTGGAAAACCCTGTCAAGGAGATTCTTTGAATTTACCTGATCACAGGTACAGTATTTATACTGTAAAACGGTCCTACGGAACTGTAGGTTAAATCTAACAAAATTCTGGACGAATGACAAGCGCCATAGTCGTCCACCCGCTTTATGCTAACTGTTTTATTTTCAGGAATAACATAAAGAGGAGATGGTGATGCCTCATTCCAGCTGAAGTCGGATTCATTTACCACATGCCAGGCTCAAACTACAAAGACATTCTATAACATCAGATCAAGAATCATGAAAGCTCAAGAATTAAATTACAAAGCTGCCGCACAAACCTGAATACAAGATCTTCCGTCAAGATACAAATCTATCAATGGGAGATTGTAAGCACGCATTTCAAGATATGCATAGAATGAGCAGTTGGCAAGACACAGGGGGGAGATCCAAGGCAGCAAGGACGAATCAAGACAAAGGATAAAGATTTAAAGATCTCGACAGAAAAGACCAAAGTCAAAAGACAATGACAAAGGTAAAGGATCCAAAGTTCACAAAAGCCTGAAGGAACAAGCCTACAAACAAGACAGAGACAAAGATCACAAGAGCTCAATCGACAAAAGCAATCTCATGACTCACGAAGAGTGTCACAATGAACTTCACTTCGGGGGAGATATGTTAGCCTCAAAAAATTGATCGAACAATGGAAGTACGATTCATAATTATATTAGGATTCTCGGTCACTAAATTAATATACGTTTAATAGCTAGACGGGAAAAACGTCTCCTATTTGTAATCTAAATCGTCCACGTGTATCAGGCGAAAACCCAAGTAAAAACCGAGCCTAAGACCCTAAAAAAATACAAATGCATGCAGAGCCTATAAATACACTCACCAAGGAAGGTGAGGTGGTTGGTTTCATTTGTATCATTTCAAGTTAATCTTAACAATTACCATTTTCCTCTAACCTCTCTCTCTCTAGATTCTCTCTTCTAACATTCTTTCAAAAATTCTCTTGTTAATCTTATGAAGTGAAAGTGGATTTAAGGGTTACCAGACATAAAAGAGTTTTTATATAATTCATAAAATATAATAAAGGTTACTGTTACACGCATTAACAATAATATTACAAATGTAGTATTTTCAAATACGATACCTCCGAATAATCCAATATCATGCAAAACGGAGTTAAAAACAATATAAGGGAGATACTCAACTAGTAAGTTATTTACTTCTAAAAACCCCTTGTGCACGTATTTATATAAATTATATAACAATACAATTTCAAGTGTTGGAAATATACATACAAGTATTATTAACACTTAATCAATCAATGGACAAGTATAACATTTTTACAAACACATTTAGGTGGTGATGTAACTCTATAAGATTATATATGTATAGTTATTAATGTCGTCTTTTGGCGATAGGTTGTCATTGTGTATCAACAACCGTAACGCTCGTTTCCATCGGTTGTCTCAGTTAAATCAAAGATCTTAATTGTTCGACCGCCATTGAAACGACACCATACGGTTGATGTCGGTATATGTATAAGACTATAAACGAGTTTTTTGCTTTTAAATTTCCGGCGTGTATGAAACCCACAAAGATCTGCCATTAATATTAAATGAAGTTTTGTAACTTGTGTATCTGACTTTTATGATGTATTGGAACCATAGTAGCTGAATACATTAACCTTTTGATTTTGTTTTGCATTACTTGAATCATATTCAGTTGTTTTCAAAATTATAAAGTTTCTGTTAGTGGTCTATGAATGTCCAATATCAAGGCAAGTGGTCTGCATCACAAAATTAGTGTTTTCTAAAAATATATAGATTGCGTCAACGTTATACACGATGTACCAACGGAATGTGCCACCATTATATAAAAAAACAAATAAAAAACAAAATGTGTCACTAATAATGTGTCATTAATATATAAAAAAAAAAAAAAAGAATGTGTCACTAATAATGTGGCACTAATATTTATAAAAACAATACTTCATAAAAAAGTATATGTCACTAATATATAAAAAATATATATAAAAAAATATGTCACTAATAATGTGCCACTAATATAAAGAAACAAATAAAAAAAGGGTACCCCTATTGGTACCCTCCCGGCCCATGAATAGTGCCAATAAGGTACAAAAGATTCCTTTTGTACCCTCATTTTTACAGTGCAACGCAGTTTTTTATCAGTTTCTGTTCCGTAATTTTTGACAGTTTCATACTTTTGACCTGTTAAACTTTATATTTTTCGTTCCGTTTTTTCCGTGTCACAGTTTTATAACATATACAAAATTATAAAAATACAAAAAAAATAAAATACAAAAAAAAAACCGCAAAAAACCCGGAGGGGTACAAACGGTGATTCGGGGGTACATATATCATAAGCCATTTCAGAGAGCCAAAAGTAGGGGTGAGCAAAAGAAACCGAAAAAACCGAAACCGAACCGAAAACCGAAAAAACCGAACCGAAAAAACCGACCGAAACTAGAAACCGATGGTTTGGTTTTTAATTTTTCAAAAACCGAAAAATTTCGGTTCGGTTTTAGTTTTTGTCCAAAAACCGAACCGAACCAAACCAATTTTATAACAATATATAATTAATGTAATATAAATAAATAAATAATAAATCAAAGTTTTAAATTTATATTTATTTATGGATGAAATTATAATATATGTATTATGTTAATGTTTATATATGTGTTTGTCGTGTACGTGTGTTTACTTGACAATATATCGTTACATATATGACAATGATCATATTATGTGTATTTACACATCCACGTGTGTTTCTCTCATTTATATGTGTATAATTGTATAATTTTGTGTAAACATTATTAGGTTAATATTGACAATTTTTTTTTATAAAAATAACCAATTTTCTATGTAAAACAAGTTTATTAATATAAATTAGCCACAACCAAATATAAACGGTTTAAAACCTAAAAACCGAACCGCAAAAACCGAGAAACCGAAAAAAATGAACAGCCAAAAACCGAGCGGTTTCGGTTTTTGGTTTTATAAAAACAGAATATTTCGGTTCGGTTTCGGTTTTAGCCAAAAATCGACCCAAACCGAACCGCGCACACCCCTAGCGAGAAGCATGAGCCCGAGGATGACGACGATGATGATGATACAGATGATGAGGATGAGGAGCCCACTGAGGAGGAGGAGGAGGAGCACCTAGCTTCGGCTGATTCTTCTTTGGTACCTGTTGTTAACCCTGTTCCCTCAGCTGGGGATACAGAGGCATTTGAGACTGATGAGTCTGCACCTACACCTAGATCCCCTCAGACTAGGGTCCCTTTTTCTCAGACACGTCTCTGTAGGGCACGGAAGACTGTTCGACTTGAGCCACCTATGTCGGCATTCATGGAGGCACGCATTGCTGAGCATGCTGCCGCACCTATACCACCTACCAGCCCTACCTATGACCAGGCATCACTAGGTCATAGGGCAGCCATGATCCGTATGAGAGAGGACATCCCCGAGGAGAACCAACCACCTTAGAGGAGATTTGTACTTACTGCTCCCCCACCTGGGTGTGATGTAGCAGAGAGTTCAGCTGCTGCTGCTGCTAGAGCACCTAGAGGCCAGTATGATTTTGTTGATGCTGTTGAGGCCGGATAGGGTTTGACTCGTAGCACTGGTCATGATGCCCGAACTATTGCTAGAACTGCTGACAGAGCTGAGGATGTTGGTTATGTTAGAGCCTTACAGGCTTTTGAGCGTAGGATGATGACTTCCATGGAGGAAGTCAATTTGAGGGTGAGCTACCAGGCACATGTTCGTAGGCAAGAGAGTGAGATTTTCTATACACAGCTTCATGATGCTCGGACTGACCGCAGAGACATTAGGCTCGAGATTGATGTAGTGAGAGGTCAGAGGACTGCTTACGAGACAGAGTTGCATGAGGTACGCCAGGCTTACCTTAGGTCCGAGGCTCAGAATAGGGCATTGTTGGCGTGACTTGAGACACTGGAGACTTACATGAGTCGTATGGAGTGGCAGCGCCAAAGAGCTGAGGATGATGCAGTCAGACAGATCATGCGTACCCATGTACTAGAGGCTAGAGCTCGGATTGATACGGTGGAGGACATCGGTAGTAGCTGTTAGTTGTACTTTTCATTTCCAGCTATCTTGTATAGTCTATTAAGCTTTATGGGTAAATCCTAGCTAATAGGCTCTAGGAAGTATTTTCATTTTTTGTACTAAAATCATTATGGTCATTTTGTATCCAAACAAATCATGTATGATTCTACATTGTATTATAAAACATTGATGTATGATGTTATGGTTGATCTCATTTTATTCATTTTCCATGGTGTTGTGGTGTAATTATTATTATCATATCCATTTGTATCGACATTGTGATTATATCTCACGTACATTGTATTCTTGCGATTATTAGGATCATGCCTGTAACAAGACAAGGAACAAATGAAGCCATGACTCCAGAATCCATTCAAGCTATGAACGATCGGGCAATCCAAAGAAACTCTACCCACACGCAGGATGATGCAAGCCACAATTCGGGTGGAGGACTCAGACGACCTGTGCAACCTGCACGTGTCTGTTCCTACCCCGACTTCATGAAATGCCAACCCTTAAATTTCAAAGGAACTGAAGGCATTGTGGGCTTGTATTAATGAACCGAGAAGATGGAATCAATATTCCACATTAGCGGTTGTGCCATTGAAAATCAAGTGAAGTTTGCTACCTGCACTCTGCTAGGTGCTGCACTAACCTGGTGGAATGGTCATGTGAGAACCTTAGGTCATGATGCTGCCTATGCTATGACTTGGGGGACTTTCAAGAAGAAATTGACGGACAAATATTGTCCAAATGGTGAAATCAAGAAACTTGAAATTAAACTATGGAATCTTAAGGTCAGGGGAAACGATGTTGCAGCTTACACTCAGCATTTCCAAGAGCTAGCCTTGATGTGCACCAAATTTCTAGCTGATGAAACCGCGAAGATTGACAAGTATATCGGCGAACTTCCTGATAACATTCATGGAAATGACATGTCTGCAAGACCTAAGACTCTTGATTTTGCTATCGAGTTGGCCAACGACTTGATGGATCAGAAACTTCGCACCTATGTGGAAAGACAAAATGACAACAAAAGGAAGGCTGATGATTCGTCAAGAAACCATCACCAACAACAACACCACAAGAAGCGAAATGTAGCTAGGGTATACACTGCAGGTCCTGGCGAAAAAAAGGTCTATACTGGAGATCTACCTCTGTGCACCAAGTGCAACTACCATCACACAGGGCAATGTGCACCAAAGTGTGGAAAATGCAAGAGGTATGGCCATGCTACCACTGATTGTCGGGTCAATACCAACAACAACAATACCAACAACAACAATAACAACAACAACAACAAGAATCAAAAGGCTGGGGCATGCTATGAATGTGGTAACACCGGGCATGTAAAGAGGAATTGCCCAAAACTAAAGAACCATAGAAATGGCAACGGAAATGACACAGCTCAAGGAAGAGCTTATGCTTTGGGAGGAAGAGATGCTAGCCCGGACTCTAACGTCATCACGGGTACGTTTCTTCTCAACAACCGTTATGCTACAATTTTGTTCGATACTGGTTCGGATAGGAGCTTTGTATCTAATACCTTTAGTACCTTGATTGACATTACTCCCACTACATTAGAAAATCATTATGACGTAGAATTAGCCGATGGGAAAATTATAGGAGTTAACACCATAATTTGAGGTTGCACTCTAAACTTCATGAATCATCCGTTCGACATCGACTTGATGCCCGTCCCACTCGGTAGTTTTGATGCTATTATTGGGATGGATTGGTTAACAAAGTATCATGGAGTGATCATCTACGATGAGAAGATGGTACGTGTTCCTTATGGTGGAGAAATGTTAATCTTTCAAGGAAATGGAAACAACCAAAAGAAAGAATCTCGACTGAATATCATTTCATGCACTAAAGCACAAGAGTATCTGTCAAAGGGATATGACGTCTTTTTGGCACACATCACCACAAAGGAAGCCAAAGACAAGTCGGAGGAGAAGCGACTTGAGGACGTGCTGATTGTCAGAGACTTCCCTGAAGTTTTTCCTGAAGACTTGCCGGGTATTCCACCAACTCAAAAAGTAGAATTCCAAATTGATTTGGTGCCAGGTGCTGCACCTGTAGCACGGGCGCCTTATCGATTGGCACCAAGCCGAAGACAAGTCGGAGGAGAAGCGACTTGAGGACGTACTAATTGTCAGAGACTTCCCTGATGTTTTTCCTGAAGACTTGCCGGGTATTCCACCAACTCGACAAGTAGAATTCCAAATTGATTTGGTGCCAGGTGCTGCACCTGTAGCACGGGCGCCTTATCGATTGGCACTATCAGAAATGAAAGAACTGGCGAAACAACTTCAAGAACTATCCGACAAAGGATTTATAAGACCCAGCTCTTCACCTTGGGGAGCCCCGGTCTTGTTTGTCAAGAAGAAAGACGGATCGTTCCGTATGTGCATCGATTATCGTGAGCTGAACAAGCTAACGGTAAAGAACCGTTATCCAATTCCTAGGATCGATGACTTGTTCGATCAACTTCAAAGGTCGAGTGTCTACTCAAAAATCGATTTACGATAAGGTTACCATCAGTTGAGAGTTCGTGAAAAAGACATTCCCAAGACCGCGTTTAGGACGCGTTATGGGCATTATGAATTTCAAGTAATGCCTTTTGGTTTGACAAATGCACCGGCAGTGTTTATGGACCTCATGAACCGGGTGTGCAAACCATACTTGGATAAGTTTGTGATTGTCTTTAGGGTAAAAGCCATAGAATACCAACGTACTTTCTGAAATTTACCACAATGAACCATTTACTTTTTTATTACCGATATCACCAATGTACTTTCAAATTATTTTTCAACTTGAACAAAACGTTTGTACCGTTAGTTATTATGTGACAACGTTAGTCAATTTAGCTAACGATCGTTTGAGGAAGTTTCAAAAATCGTCCCTGTGGTTTTAATATATTTTTCTTTTTTTCGAAAAATTTTTCTTTCGAACAATTTTTTTCGAAAAAAAAAATTTCGAAATTTTTTTATTTAAACTACTTTTTCCTCGAAAATTTTTTATGTTTCGATTTTTTTTTCGAAAATTTTTACACATTTTTATAAAAAATTTTGAAATTTTTTTTTTTTCGAAAATTTTTACAAATTTTTTCGAAAATATATATTTTTTTCGAACATTTTTTTTGAAAAAAAATTTTGAAATTTTTTTTCTAAACTTCTTTTTTTCGTAAATTTTTTATGTGTATAAATTTTTTTTCGAATTTTTATTATAAAAATTTTCTCGATATTTTTTATAAAAATGTGTAAAAATTTTCGAAAAAAAAATCGAAACATAAAAAATTTTCGAGGAAAAAGAAGTTTAGATAAAAAAATTTCGAAATTTTTTTTTTCGAAAAAAAGAAAAATATATTAAAACCACAGGGACGATTTTTGAAACTTCCTCAAACGATCGTTAGCTAAATTGACTAACGTTGTCACATAATAACTAACGGTACAAACGTTTTGTTCAAGTTGAAAAATAATTTGAAAGTACATTGGTGATATCGGTAATAAAAAAGTAAATGGTTCATTGTGGTAAATTTCAGAAAGTACGTTGGTATTCTATGGCTTTTACCCTTGTCTTTATCGACGACATATTAATTTATTCCAAGAACAAGGAAGAGCATAAAGAGCATCTCAAGCTAATCTTATTACACATCCAAAGCACCTTTAATACTTTCCTAAATGGTGCTAAATGCAAGTAAATATTAAGACTTGTATACACGCACTTTAATTAACAAAATCAAATTACATTTCACTCTCTTTTGGCTCTCTCAACTGTCGGCAGCAAGCACTCAACAAAAGCGGGAAAAATTAATTTTTGTGTTATTAATTTGCAAATTTAATCAAGAAGGTTTCAAGTGGGTTTAGGTTAGTAACAAAGAAAGGGTTTGTGTAAGATTAAATTGTGTTCATCACCATCTTCATTCACTCAAGGTTATCATAAAACTCATACTTTCAATTTCTTTATTTTCATGTGTATATAATTGTTATATAGTTTAATCACCATCTAGGATTATTTTATGAGTTTATAAAATAAAATGAGCTTATATATATGGTTTGACATTATTTTTCATATGAATTTATGATGTTCAAAATATGTTAATATGTTTGAAACAAGGATTTACAAGCAATGGATAATTATTATAATTATTTGTTAAGTTATGAGTATTTATTTAATTATAAAGTTTACATAGTTAAATAAAAATGTTGGACACTTTTCTTAGACATTATGGATATAATATGATGGACAATATTTAGAGGGCTTAAATTATATACCCAAGATATGCTATTGTATAAATTAGAGGAAGTGTGATAATTTATTTGAGTTGAAAATACTTAAAAATCAAGTTATATAATTTTTTTATATAAAACATTAAAACAAACTGTTTTAATTCGACCCACCAACTGTTGGTTTGACATTTTTATAAAATAGTACATATTGTAGGCTTTCCAAATCTATAAAGAACTCGCGAAACGGATAAATAACGAAGGAGTTGTGATTTTTACAAGATATACATTTATAAAAGTATTTTTATAAAAGAAAGTTATAAAAATATATGAATTCGAATCTGAGTAAAATATTTTATATTTTTCTGTAAAATTAGATTTTATAAGGATTCTAAAAAGGTAAGAAACTTGAAAAACCAATGGATAATGAATTAGTTATGACTTTTTCATGTTTAATTAATATAATAACCAAAAGTAACTTTATAAAAGTGATTTTATAAAAACCATTATTTTTACAGTTTTCTACAGTAAACATGGACCCTATTAAGTGACATAAAATTTAATTATAAAAACACGGACATAAAGAACACTAAAAACGGAGTTAAAACGAATAAGTTACGACATTTTTAATTTATAACAATTAATTATATAAAAGTAGTTTTATATAATTCATAAAATATAATAAAGGTTATTGTTCATCAGTAACAATAATATTACAAATGTAGTATTTTCAAATACGAAACCCCGAATATCAATAACATGCAAAACGGAGTTAAAACAAGGGAGATACTAAACTAGTAAGTTTATATACTTCTAAAAACCCTCTTGTGCACTATTTTTATAAATATATAAAAATACATATTTCAAGTGTTGGAAATATACATACAAGTATTATTAACACTTAATCAATCAATGGACGAGTATAACATTTTTACAAACACATTTAGGTGGTGATGTAACTCTATAAGATTATATATGTATAGTTATTCAAGTGCATTATATTCATACGACCTACGTTAAATAGGTTGCATTCAGATTATCAAGTGACGAGTCACTCACTTGCTATATCATACCTTCATTCGCCTAAGGTGAGTTTATAGTCCCCACTTTTATACTTTTTCAATCATTTATCAAATCTCGGGGATGAGATCATGTTTGTTTTTAACATGGATGCAAGTACATTTTAAATTCAAATATTACGAGTTTGCCTAAGTAGCTATAACCTACTATACCCATTATCATGAACTGTTAATTGCATGGATGTAATTGTTAATTACATTATGTGAGCGCGAATGTTATGAATAGATCTATTTGGGATTAACATCCCCGTTCGGGCAAGTAGCGCTTGCTAGTTTACCGGTTGGCCAGAAACGACGAACGTATACCATTTGGATTCATGGATGTTACGGGTTGAACATCTACATTAGGCAAAGTCATTTATGTGTATTTGAAATACATACATTGTTTAGCTTCAGTTTCATGAGCTTAGTGCATTTCGTAATACATTTTTGTGATATTGTATTCGTTACTCTATTACAAGAAAATCTTGCTATCTGCTTCATTAAAGTCATAAACCTATAAATTCACCAACATTATTGTTGACAATTTAAACATGTTTTCTCAGGTCAATAAGGTACAAGTCACGGATACATTGGCTGGTCGTCATTTGAAGTCACATTATCATAAAGATTTGCATGCATTACATTTTGGAACATTGTTATGTTGTGAAATCTTTACTTTTCCAAGATAAACAAGTTAAGCCCATGAGCTTTTTGTAACGAACCATTTATGAAATCCAATGTATCAGATTTTAAACGACCCTTATAATGGTCGTTCTCATACCTTGTGTTATTGATCTATGAAGTAATGCCCCCGAAACATCATATTCCGTTGCGACCCATTTTGGGGGTGTTACAACAGATGTATAAGTTATTGGCTAAATAACATTGCTTTGTAAGAGTTCGTTTGGTAGGACGGAATGAAATGTCAAATGAATGGAATAAATGATGTAATGGAATAAATAATGTAATGTAATTATTTATTACCGTTACTAATCATGTTTGGTTTGTGTGATAAGACGTAATGAAATCGATAATAAAAGGACAAAAATACCCCATTGATGATAGGAAGTTTATTTAATGTGGTTAGTTAATGATAAAGTTTTATGTAATTTTGATTCTATTAGAAGATGTAATGAAAAAACGTATGGGACCCCTAATGAATGATTTTGATGTAATGGGTCATTCTTGTAATGAATGATTAAATTTCTATAAATGTAAACAAACAATATTTTTTCATTATATCGTAATAATCCTTTTCATTCACGCTTTGATTACAACATACCAAACATACGTAAGTCTGTAACAACAAACCTTTAAAATCAGTCGACCCATTCTCACTCAAAACCTCAAAATTCAATCAAACCATTATCAAAACATACAATTTAGTTTTTCATATCTTTGCCTCACAAGATCATCATCATTCAAAGAAAATGTGTCAACGATAGAGTTTTTTTATCACAAGAGAAAATATTCAAAGAGCCATGTTATGCTTATATAAATTTCAGAAAAGGGTTAATAGACAAAGAAGTTACTATACTTTCTTAAAAAGTTCGCCTAAGTTACTCAACTTTTATTTTGTTCACTTAGGTTACTGAACTTTTGATAAACATACACCCTCATAATTTCAATGTTAATCCGAGCAACCTGGACATATATTTTTAGGTAAGTTACGTAACATAAATGTCATGTTTTTACAAGTTCAATGATGTTTACGTATATTTTTGCAAAGTTGAGTAACCTCAAATGTCATGTTTCATAAGTTTAGTAACATAAGTGAACAAAATAAAAGTTTAGTAACTTAGGCAAACTTTTTGGAAAAGTATAGTAACTTCTTTGTATAATAACCCTTTGAAAAAAATATTTCTATAAAATTGAAGTGTCGATGGAAAGATTGAGCCTACGCTTTGGTCTCGTGTTATCAAGGCTATACACGGAGCCAATGGAAAGATTGATGAGATTTCTCCTATCGTTTATGATTATTTAATTAAGAAAAACAAAATCAAACCCTTTTCCATTTAAGCATTGATCGTCAATCCGTCATTCGATTTTCCATTCAAGCCTCGTTGGGACTTAACGACCCGGGAATCATACTTTCGGATATATATATATATTGTAATTTGTAAATACTTGACCAATCCTTGGCTAAAGGTAATTGGTTGAGTGTTTGCTTGTATTATTATTATATATATATATATATATATATTATATATATATATATATATATATATATATATATATATACTAATATAATTCATAGATTTTATACAATCATTGGCCTAACATGAAGGCGGACATTGCACTTAATAAGCTAGTGCCTTACTTGTGCAAAGTCAAGGCATAGCACACAAACTTCTGGCGTTACTAGTGTTATATCGGAGATTCCAAGAATGTAAAGTGGGAGAAATGCACCATGGGATTTCGTCGACTAAACTGCCTAAGACGCAAACGTTATGATATCCCATTTGGGGAGTCCGTTGATCGACTTACGAATCTGCTCACTTCCTACCAATGAGGGAAAATGATCCCATGGAGAAGTTAATGAAGCTTTACATGAAGGAAGTAGTCACCCGACATGGTGTACCTGTATCTATTATCTCCGATCGTGATGGTAGATTTACTTCGCTATTCTGGCAAGCACTTCATAAGGCATTAGGGAACTCATGACCATGAGTATGGCAATCATCCCGAAACTGACAGTCAAAGTGTGAAGGACTATCCAACCTTAAAGGATATGTTACGCGCTTGCGTGTTAGATTTTGGAAAGAATTGGGATAGACATTTGCCGTTAGTAGAGTTCTCATACAACAATAGTTATCATACCAGCATAAAGGCTGCACCCTTTGAGGAACTGTATGGGCAAAAGTGCCGATCACCCGTGTGTTGGGCAGAAGTTGGAGATGCTCATCTTACAGGTCCCTGTAAATAATTCCATGAAACCACCGAGAAGTCGTCCAAATCAAAGCAAATCCAGGCCGCTCGTCCCGACATAAGCTACGCAAACAGATACGTCGTAAACAAATTGTATTCCTAAGTTGTGACAATGGTTAATGTTAAAAGTATCACCTTGGAAAGGGGTATGTGCATTTGGCAACGGGGGAAGCTAAACCCAAGTATGTTGGCCGCCATCAAGGTGATCGGAGAGTATGACCTGTTACCTATCAACTGACTACAACAACAGATTAATGCCGAGTTCATAACAGTTCCACGTGTCAAATCTAAATGAAGGTGTCCAGTCTGAATTAAACACTTGTGATTCCATTGGGAGAACTACATGTTTATGACAAGATCCACTTTGTGGAAGAACTAATAGAAGTTGTGGATCGTGAAATCAAACAATTGAAGAGAAGTCGCATTCCATCATTAATGTTAGTATTTGAACTCTAACGGGGTCCTTGAGTTTACCTCGGGAATTGCAGGATCAATTCAAGCAGAAGACCACATCTTCCTTTACCAAACCTACCTTCGTCAAGTTCGGACTTTGAGCCTTGAGACAAGGCTCTTCTAACCGGAGGAGACTGTAACATTTTGCATTTTCAGGTCATTTTACAACTTCATTTATTCCATTATTTATTTTTAGACTTTAGCGCGTTTACTTTTAATTTTTATCGTTAAGTTAAATTGCGTAAACTAAAAATGAGCATTCAATGTAAACGGGTATCAAACAAATAAAAGTGTACGTTCAACAAGCGTTATATAATTATTACGAAAATAATTTATAACTTTTCATTATTAACTTTCGTATTTTTACATAAAACGCCTATGTACACATTTAAATGCATACATGCATGACAATAAGCTAATATCACCCAACATACGTACCTAGGGCATTCATAATACAATTAAATTTCAAAGTTTAAAATTGATTCTTGCTTCCTTCTCTTTGGCCGCCAATCTCACAAAACAAAATAAATGTTCCAACAATATTAATACCTCATGACAGTCCTCCCAACCATTTTTTATTCCCCCCCACACCAAAACAAATATACAATGGGAAAAAAAAATAAAAAAGCCACATATCCTTCGAAATTCATGTGACCAACTTTGGGGGGGGAAAAAAGCCCCTCCCCTTCTCTCTCATACACCAAACACAATAACCCACACACACAATACCAATTTTGATCACCTACATGTAAAGGAAGAAGATACCTTTCCACATTTGGTTTATATAACCCATACACTACCTAACACTTAACAATTTCCAAGGACACAAAGCCAACTATTCTTTCTTTTTCTCTTTCATTTTCGGCAGTAAGCAAACACAAGAAAAGAGAAACAAACAAAATTCAAGTATTGTTATATTATTTGCAAGATTAATCAAGAAGGTTCAACCAAGTTGAGGGGGGGGGGGGGGGGGGGGGGGGGGGGGGGGGGGGGGGGGGGGGGGGGGGGGGGGGGGGTTGGGGGGGGGGGGGTTGTGTGGGGGGGGGGGGGGGGGGTGTTTGGTTTGTATGTTTGGTTTTTGGGGAATTGTATATTTACTTAGTGGAGAGGTGGAGGGGGATAGGGATTGGATAAGTATGATAATCTAGAAAAGAGAAAACAAAACACCCCAAAAAAAATTCAAGTATTGTTATATTATTTGCAAGATTAATCAAGAAGATTTCAAGTGGGGTTTAGGTTAGATCAAACAAAGAGTTTGAATAGGCTTAGACTTGTGTTCATCACCCCCCCGACCCATCACTTCATTTACTCAAGGTTATCATAAAACTCATACTTTCAATTTCTTTATTTTCATGTGTATATAATTGTTATATAGTTTAATCACCACCTAGGATTAATTCATGAGTTTGTAAAATAAAAATGAACCCCAATATGGTTCGAAATTATTTTTCACATGGAAGTTTATGAGTTGTTAAAATTATGCTAATATGTTTAAAACAAGGATTCACAAGCAAGGGATAATTATTATAATTATTAGGTTTTAAGTTAGAGTAATAGATGTTAAATTATAAAGTTTACATAGTTAAAACAATGTTTGACACATTTCGTAGACATTTATGGACATAATATGTATGGACATATTATAAAGGTCTAAAATTAAACACAAAGATAAGCGTATTGTAAAGAATTAGAGGGAATTGTGATAATTTATTTGAGTTGAAATACATAAAAATCAAGTTAATAATAATTATTTATTATAAGACAGAAAACAAACGGTTTAATCGACCCCCAAACTGTGTGTTTTGATATTTTTTTAAAAAAGTTACATATTATGAGCTTTTCATATCTTAAAGAACTCAGGAAACGGATTTAAAGAATCAATGAAGTTATGATTTTGTACAAGAATATACATTTATAAACGTATTTGTATAAAAGAAAGTTATAAAAAATATATGAATTCGAATCAAGTAAAATATTTATATTTTTCTGTAAAAGTAGATTTTATAAGGATTTCTAAACAGGTAAGAAAACTTGAAAAAGCCAATGATAATGAATTAGTTTATATTTTTTCATGTTAATTAATATAATACACAAAATTAACTTTAAAAAAAGTGATTTGGATAAAAACCATTTATTTTTACAGTTTTCTATAGTAAACAAGGACCCTATTAATGACCATAAAAATTTAATTATAAAAACATGGACATAAAGAACACTAAAAACGGAGTTAAAACGAATAAGTTACGATATTTTTAAGTTTATAACAATTAATTATATAAAAGTAGTTTTATATAATTTATAAAATAATATCATGGTTACTGTTCATCAGTAACAATAATATTACAAATATTACATTTGATTAGTATTTTCAAATACGAAACCATGGGTATAAATAACATGCAAAACAAAATTAAAGATGAATAAATACGATTAGTGCAACATTAATTATATATAAAAGTAGTTTTATATAATTAATAAAATATAATAAAGGTTACTGTTCATCAGTAACAATAATATTACAAATGTAGTATTTTCAAATACGAAACCCCGAATATCAATAACACGCAAAACGATAGTTATAAACAATAGAAATACTACACTAGTAAGTTATAGTACTTCTAAAAAACCTCTTTTCACTATTTTTATAAAAATATAAAAATACATAATCAGTGTTGGAAATATAACATACAAGTATATTAACACTTAATTCACTCTATGGAAAAGTAAAACTTCTTTTACAAACACATTTAGGTGGTGATGTAACTCTATAAGATTATATATATATAGTTATTCAAGTGCATTATATTCATACGACCTACGTTAATTAGGTTGCATTCGGGCTATCAAGTGACGATTCCACTCACTGAATATCATACATTTTATTCGCCTAAGGTTAGTTTATAGTTCCACTTATTTTAACTATTTCAATCATTATATAAATCTCGGGATAAGACATAGTTGTTTTCAACATGGATGCAAGTATAATTTTAAATTCAAATATTACAATTTTTTTTATTTTTTGCCTAAGTAGCTATAAACTTCCCCTATGCCCATTATCATGAACTATAATTGCATGGATGTACATTGTTTATTGGCATTATGTTAGCGTGAATGTTATGAATAGATCTATTTGGGATTTAACATCCCCAGATCGGGCAAGTAGCGCTGCAAGTTTATCCGGTTGGAGCATAAACGACGAACGTATACCAATTGGAATTCATGGATGTTACAGTTGAACATCTACACTGGGCAAGAGTCATTTATGTAGTAATTTAAATACATACATTGATTACTTTCTGTGTCCATGAGCTTAGTGCATTCGTATACATTTTTGTGATAATGAATTCTGTTACTTTATTACGAGGAAAATTGCTATCCGCTTCATTACATTCAAAAATCCTATAAATTCACCAACATTAGTGTTACATTTTAAAAACATTTTTCTCAGGTCAACTAAGGTACAAGTTCATATAATTGCTGGTCTCATTTGAATCCACATATCATAAAGATTAGCATGCATTACATTTTGGAACATTTAGTTGTGAAATCTTTACTTTTCCAGATAAACAAGTTAGAGACCATGAGCTTTTTGTAAGAACCATTTATAAATCCAATTATCAGATTTTAAAACGACCCTATAATGGGCGTTCTCATACCTTGTGCTATTGATCTACGAAGTAATACCCCCCGAAACATCATATTCCGCTACGACCCATTTTGGGGGTGTTACAGATTTGTATCTAGAGCCAAGGTTATAGAGAACTAGGTCAAATTTTTTTTGTGACGGGGGGGTGGGGGGGGGGGGGTTCTATACCGTTTTCAAACAATTTGTCATTCAAAAGTTTCAAAGAGACATACATACAAACAATAGTGGTTCATCTATTATACATACTTACATGTCATCGCATCATTTTTAAGCATTAGTGAGTATACAAGTGCTTAACATAAGATTATATACGTGTTACTATTACATTACGTATATTACTTTTTTGTCTGATATAATAATACTTATACAATTTAATTATGTGTCTACAGATTATTATGTATAGTTATTCGAGTGCAATAATATTCATACACCTACGTTAAAAAGTTGCATCGCTTCTTCTAAGGACATTTCACTCACTGCTATAATCTATCTTTCCATTCGCCAAAGGTAAGTTTAATACATCCACATTTATACTTTTTTCAATCATTTATCAAATCTACAGGATGAGAATCATGTTTGTTTTCAACATGGATGCAAGTACATTTCTAAATTCAAATATTCCAGTTTGCCTAGTAGCTATAACCCACTAAGCTCATTATCATGAATTACGTTAATGTGCATGGATGTAATTGTTATTCATTATGTGAGCGCGAATGTTATGAATAATTATTTGGATTTAGACATCCCCGTTCGAGCAAGTAGCGCTTGCTATTTACCGTTGGCCGAAACGACGAACGAATGCCATTTGGATCATGATGTTACGGGTTGAACATTAGCTTTGGCAAAGTCATTTATGTGTATTTTAAATACATACATTGTTTAGCTTCGGTGTCATGAGCTTAGTGCATTTCGTAATACATTTTTGTGATATTGTATTCGTTACTCTATTACAGGAAAATCTTGCTATCCGCTTCATTAAATTCATAAACCTATAAATTCACCAACATTATTGTTGACAGTTTAAACATGTTTTCTCAGGTCAATAAGGTACAAGTCACGGATACATTGGCTAGTCGTCATTTGAAGTCAATATCATAAATGATTTCATGCATACATTTTGGAACATTGTTAGTTTAAGATCTTACTTTTCCAAGATAAACAAGTTAAGCCCATGAGCTTTTTGTAACAACATTTTAATAAAATCATGAACCAGATTTTAAACGACCGCTTATAATGTCTCCCAGACCTTAGCTATTGATCTATGTGTAAAAAATGCCCCCGACACATCATATTCCTTGTGTTTTCAATATATTTTTTTTTTTCGAAATTTTTTCTTTCGAATTTCGAAAATTTTTCTTTCTATACAATTTGTTTTTGTCGAAATTATTATTTTTTGAAATTTCTTTTAAGTCAATACTTCTTTTTTTCTGATTTTTTTTTCATCTTATCACACATTTTCGAAAAATTTTATATACATTTTTTATAAAAAATTCGAAACATTTAGTATACACATAAAACATTTCAAAAAAAAGAATTTCGAAAAAATTCGAAAATTTTTAATGTTTCAAATTTTTCAGAATGAAGTAAAAAAATATTAATTATATTTTATTTTTTAAATTTTATAAAAAAAATTTCAACTTTTTTATAACATAAAAAATTTCCGAGAAAAAAAAAATATAGAAAACTTTTTATGTTTCGAATTTTTTTTCGAAAATTTTTATATAAACTTTTATAAAAAAAATTCGAAAAAAATTTTATACACATAAAAAAATTTCGAAAATTTTTTATATTTCGAATTTTTTTTCGAAAATTTTCACATTTTTTCGAAAAATTTTATATACATTTTTTATAAAAAAAAATCGAAAAAATTTGTACACATTAAAAATTTTCGAAAAAAAATTACGAAAATTTTCTATGTTTCGATTTTTTTTCGAAAATTTTCACACATCTTTTCGAAAATTTTTATATACATTTTTATAAAAAAAATTCGAAATTTTTTTTATACACATAAAACATTTTCGAAAAAAAGAAGTTTCAAAATTTTTTTATGTTTCGAATTCTTTTTCAAAAATTTTCACACATTTTTTCGAAAATTTTTATATACATTTTTATAAAAAAATTCGAATTTTTTTATACACATTCAAAGAGGAAGAACATAAGGACTAACGATGCAAGCGATCGTACTAAATGACTAACGTGCCACCTAATAACCAACGGTTCAAACGTTCGTTTAAGTTGAAACAAAATTGAATGTAATTGGTGTATCATAAAAAAAAGTAAAAATTGTTAATTATGGTAAATTTTGAATGTAAATTGGTATTCTATAGACTTTACCCTTAAAAATATCCAAAAGAATGCGGAGACAAAAAGCCAGAGGAAAGCTTTGTTTGTCACATATATTGGATGCAAATCCACCAAAAGATATGTTGCTGCGTGTGAATTATTTAAACGTGACCATCTAACGGTGCAAAAATTACCACGTTGACACCTAATATTAATACCCACCAAACCAACCTCTAGATGCCAAATCAGACCAAATAGTGATTCTTTTCTTTTTAAGTAACAGCATGTCATAACTGTAAGCACACTGGTTAACTCTACTTCTATACGATATACACGTTTGTATCAAATTTTTAATCGAGTTTTTGCTTCTTCTCATTAATTGCTAACACTATTCTCTACAAGAAATCATGAGTAAGATAACATCATGTAATTTGAAGTCTTCCTAATATACTAAAAAATAAATATAAAATATTCCATATTTCACCATAATTCTAGAAGACAATTTTGAACAATTATCAAATCGATACTGTTGCCTCATTTTTCACATTTTGGAGGATGGATAAGTCAAAATTGCAGCTTCATTGTGTTATCCCAGTACCTTGCTGCATACAGTCATTCATAGCCACAAGGGCATAAACATGATATACGTAAGTAATGTGATCCACCTAAAAAGAAATTTGTAGACGTTAAACTGTTCCATTTCTATGTTCAAAAATCAAATGCACACATAATATAAATAATAGGTTCTTCCTTCCTTAAACAAGTTCTTAATGTTAGAATAAACTCAATAAAACACGAAACCACTATGATATTAGGTACTCGTATTCCATTACTCATAGTTTGTCTTCCTTTAGAAGTGTAACACAGACGGCTATATGCTAGGATTATGACATTAATCTTGTGCATATAAATACCGTCTTTGTATAGATACTAACATTGTAGAAGATTTATATTATTGGCATTGCATACTTAACTGATTTGTAATACAATATAACAGTACCTTGGAAATCTTCACTGCGTGTCGGTTCATTTTCTCCAACGCTGCAACAACTTTCTTCATTTGGTTAACTTCACTTTCGTCCTTCAAAATCCCATCACAACAGTTTCATCCATGCTTCTCTTGGCTAACACCACTTGTGTCCAGCTTGCATGAACCTGCATTGTGAGTAAGCAAAACATGTTCATTTCAGCAACCATTCATTTATTAAAAGTAACATGTTTTCAGACAAAAAATATGTGATTTTCAACTGTTTGGATAGCTTATTTTCAGCAGCCCCTTCTGGTTTCTTGACATGTTGTTGAGGGCTGCTTGGATAGCATGCTATCAATGGCTGTTTTGATAGCTTATTTCAGAAGCCCTTTAGGTGTCTTAAGACGTTACTATGGGCTGTTTGGATCACATTAATAAGGGTTGTTTGGATAGTCTATTTCTGCAGTTACTTGGCTTCTGAAACATGTTCTTAAGGGCTCTTTGGATTTATTGTTTCATGTGACTGAGATCCATCCTAGAAGGAATTACATGGAGTTAAGGGTAAAGCACTAATATACATGGACTGATATATCAGACTAAGAGTTAAGGACTTAAGGGTAAAGCACTAATATGTAAAATAACCATTGAGGAGGTCTTTACATTAGCTTGAGTATGGAACTTATTTGCTTATCCTGATTTCAAACATAGTAGCCCAAAACATTAAGCTTGCATACTTGCAAATTAGGAGGTGTTTAGATGGCCTTTATATATAAAAGACTAAGGGGGTATTTGGATGGCCTAATATATAAACGACTAAGGGGGGTGTTTGGTTTTACAGTTGGTTCTGAAGCTCATTTGCAAAATATGTTTTTTTTTGTTTTAAAAAGATCCGATACTATAACCAATATAAGAGATCCTATAAACTGAACTTACGCACCTTGCCTGCAGATGTTAATGAGATAACTACTAAACTTTTGAGTAAGAAACACCTAAAACTTGGTATACAAATTAATCACCTCTTTTTATCCTTATACAATGATACCATCACATCCTATTTATAGGGGTACATGTTCTCAGCGTATCTTAAAAAATTACAAATATAAACATATATTTCCTTGACGCCAATATATTAAATACCATGTTAGATTAAGTGCTAAGTTGCTAAGCATATGAAATCATTTAACATATAGAAATTGGGACTATGAGAAAGTACCTTTGAAAAAGATACCTTTGCAAGATTCTGAAGAAAACCATTTCCATCAGTCAGATCATTTTGGCTATAACACTGAAAAAAAAACGTTATCAATACAAAGTTGATAGCAAATGTCACTGGAATCTAAAATCTATAACAAACGTGCCCTAAACCGCATCATTTCTTGTTGCAATTGCTGAGATGAACTCGGTTATGTCAGGTTCATTTGGTCTTTTACCCTGCAAAATCAAGTTCATTAGTTAAAACCAACTATTAACATTTTCATAATTGCTTATTAGTCAAAAAAATAAGTTGTTTATCTGATATAACTTATTTCGCTTTCAAATAATCTTAAACACCCTCAAAGTAAGTATTTTTAATATGAAAATTGTTCACGGATACTATAAGAACCCGAACTTAAGGTCATTATTTATTTCGACTTATATATTTATTTTCTAAATTATAGAAAATTCTCTATTGAGTCTTTGTCGATTTTGAGAAAACGTCAATTGAATAAAAGTGCTATGCGTTAAAATTTAACCGTATTTTAGAGCACGATAAAACAACGACTTTCGAATTTTGGCCGTTGAATGGCCAATAATATTTTATTTTTATATAAAATTTTACTTTTAAAATTACATGTGCACAGAGTTAAATTTCGATTCTTAGAAAAAGTGTCGTGACTAGAAAGGATTTTAGGGCCAAGACTAAGAGAAATACTAGGTTTAATGGAATGGGCCAAAGCCCACTCCTTTTCTCCTCTAATTCTCAACCGAACAAACAAACACTCCCCTTTTTATATATTTTTTTACCAATACTTACTATATATATATAACTCTCTTTTCCTATTTAAAACATACACTACCTAAATAATAAGAAAAAAAAACCATTGGTTTCCCTCCCCCCTCTCCTCTCTTCGACGACAGCCACCAAAACCAACATCATCATCATCAAAACCCACTCAAATCACCTCCTTTATTCACCAAATCATCTCTAAAATCATCCTTAATCCATTCCTATCACTAAAAACAACCATGCATTGATTGCAAAAATATTAGTTTTGAAGATCTTGAAGATTTTTAGGGCTTTAATTGATTGAAGGCTTCAAGAACTACAAGGGATGAACTAGGAGTGTTTGTGAGCAAGATTGGGATAGGAAAAAGCTAGGATTTCTTTTGGGTTTGGTCTTGTGTGTTTCGGCAGCGGTGTTGTGATTGATCATTCCTCCATTCTATTTTGTGTGGTAAAACTTCCTTTAAAACCCTAACTTGTTGCTTTAATTGTTCTAGTGAGTGCATGTTAATGATTTTTCACTTTTATGATCATGCAAGTAATTTTTACAATTGATCTTGGTAAAATTAAGTGTAAGGTGAGGTATAAATGGGATATAAGTAATTGCAAAAAGTATTTTGACCTTGAAATGGCTCAATTGTAGAATTAACGTGTTTATTGATTGATTAGGATAGGATGTATACAGACTGTTTTGGGACAGCAGGTTTCGACCTATGTTCTTAATTCTCAAAGATTTTGGCTTGTGCCTACTGATATTATTTGATATTTGGAAAATAGACTCTTAGGGGATCATGTGGTGAGTTGGATGCTCAACCAACTCCTCCGGATGAAGGAGTTATGGTCAATTTACGATCATAGGTCAAATCTGGACCTTTGAATATAAAACGTGTTAATCTCTAAGATTTTGAACTAAAGGTTTGGGTTTTAAAGCATGACTCAGTACTAGACACATAAGAAAGACTCCAGCACTTGGCCTCACATTCATTGCTATTGTAGATTAAGAATTATGCACTTTTCCGTAAGGAATAGAAGTTCAGCCAACTTTCTGGTTTGACCTTCGGTTAATAAAAATCCATTTCCCGTGGATTGGTAAATGGTATAGTTGATTGGCCAAATGTTTTGAAAATTAGACTTAAGTGGCTTTCCAGGGATGAAAGCCTCATTTTCGTGTCTTTTATATATTAAGAGATACGATAGCGTGAAGTTGACTAAAACCTGGAAATTGAGTTTTCTGTTTTGAGTTTTAGTTAGTAAAATGAACTTTTCTCTTAAATGGTAAACAATTGGAATGATTGGCTTAGTGTTAAGGAAAGTAGACTCCAAGGGCTTTCTAAAGGTGAAAGCCTCACTTTCATAGCCTTAATGGTTTGAGAGAAATGCTCTCATGAATCTGACCTAAACCAGAAAATAGACTTTTACGTCTAGTTTTAGAAGAATAAAAGTGCGACCACTTACTAAAAGTTAAGATTGGATAAGCTATACTTAGTAGACTTTTAATTGAGTGTATGTACATGTCCTACAACTAATTTAGAGATAGAAGCACCTTGGTTGAATCTCGGTTCAATGTTGCACATGTTTTACATTTTTTTAAACAAGTTATTATATAACTATGTAAAAGTATTGGAGTACTTATTAACAATATGTCGCGACTTATTATGTAGGTCCCGAATAATTTCTTGGAGTTTCTCGTGGTCTCGATTTCTCGATTGCTCTCGTTTCTTCTTTACTTGGTGAGTTCATAGCCTCGCCTTTACTTTTACTGTTTTATTGAAAACCCGCGAGGGAGATACATGCTTGTTTTAAAAATTGAACACAAGATTGTTTGGTATGCTGGACCCGTTTCTAAATTATATTTTGCATGAGTACCCATCGCATAAAGTCCCTAATTTCATGAACCGCTTAATTGCTTGGATTAGTGAGTGCTAATACATTTGATAGATCTATTGGGGCTGACATCCCCCGTCCGGGGTCTGGATCCATTGTGGGAACACCCTTGAATGGACGATTTGTGATTAGAGAAATAAGGTATATTAGCGATGATACCTCATGTGGGGGCAAAGAAATTTGTTTATTTTATATGGTAATTTATTTCATATGTGGTTGATGTTAACGCTTGCGGTGTCATGAGCTCGGTGCAAATATTATATAACTTGTTTGATCCACAATGTTATAAGATGATGTATAAAATAAAACTTGTGTTCATATTATTGTTTATGAAAACTCTATGAATTCACTCAACGTTTTGTTGACTTTTTAGCATGTTTTATCTCAAGTAATCAAGGATGATGGATGAATTAGAGCTCACGAGGATGGTCTTGCGTGGTTTATGTTTGAACTTCTAAATATCCCCATGTTAAAAAGTTTATGATACAACTTGGTATTTTGTGAAACTTGATCTTATGATGGGTGACTTTTATGGTACTATGGTTTAACCATATGCTGAATATGGGATATTGTTCAAACTTGTTTATTTTGGGACCAATGTTATTATAACGTCTCTTTTGAGTCGTTCTTTATGAATTATGTGTGATTGTACTATGAAGTAACACCCATATATGTTCTGCTGCGCTGTCCCGAAAATGGGGGTGTTACAGATTGGTATCAAGAGCCATAAGTTATAGAGAACTAGGTCAACTTGTCAAAAAACCTAAACTATAACTATTTTTAGGTTACGCGCGCAAAGACTCCTCGTGACATTCATCCAGTCATCCCTGTAAGTTTACTTTTTAAAGTAATGGTTTATCCTTTATGCTTGGTTAATCATGGATGAGTAGTATTTATGAAGTAAATACTGTAATATGCATATACGATGATATAATGCATATGGATTATTATGTTAAACAAAAGAGATTTGTTTATGTATAAAGATTAAATGAATATTATTCATTAGTTATTGGAATTATTTTGGATGAATATTTATTCATGTGTATTTTATATAAGTTGATTTTACGATATAGTGACCTTATGCATTATTTTGCATGATTGCAGATAATCATGGCAAATGTACCCCCGAATGATCCCAACGTTGATGAACCTGCTAATGTGCCTGCTCCTGCAAATCCCGAACACGCACCGGCTCAACCCGTAGGTCATGGAAATGGTTTTCACCCCTGGGTTGGGGGTAATATTCCTAATAATCAAAATGGTTGGATGGAAGAGGACCCGGAAGAGGATCCGGAGGAAAATAATGATGATGACTGGGAAGTGGATGATGAGGCGGAAGTAATTGAGCCTTATACGGGTGACGACTTGAATAATCCACCACCTCCAATTTCTGAAGACGAAGAGACACCTCCTACTTCTCCCGTTATCCCTGATGCTGATGGTCAGCCTATCCCTCCCATTGCTTCGTTTGGTCAAAACTTTCATTTCGGTGAGAGTTCGTCTACTGCAAATCTTTTGACTGGAAATTCTAAGTTTGTTCCGACCGGTCCCATGTGTCCAAATTTGGGGACGGTTTGGAGGAGGATGAGAGATATGGAAAAATTAATGATGGAAAGGATCGATACTGAAGGAAGAATAAAAAAGAAGTTTAAGGAACAAGATCGTCATTTTGTTGGCCTAGGTTGTGACAATATTGAGATAGATCGTACGGTGAGAAAGGTGATGTCAAATTTGTCCGGAGTGAAGGAGTTAGTCAAGGGTTTAAGTGATCGATTCGATGAGTATGAAAGGAGCAAGGTTTTCAAGGATAAGAAAATTCTGGAGGAGGAGTTGGTGAATGAAAGGAATAGGAAGGACTTTTACCGAGAATTCGGTGAATATATGTGTCGAATGCTTCAAAAACGTCAAAAGTCTGAAGATGGTCTTCCTGTGCCTTCCGGTTCGCAAGTCAGAAAACCACCTGCTGAGCCCTTTGCTCGATCTGCCCCTGCTCTGCGTTCTGATGATCCCTATGTTGTTGCCAGAGATGCTGCTGCTGCTGTTACCACTTCTGACATTGATGATGATGATGATACCGCCTCCATGGACTCCAGCCTTATGAGCCTGACCACACGATGACTCACAGTAGTTTTAGTATCATTTTAGCTTTTATTATGTTTTGAAATCACTAACAACCGGACATGTCGGTTTGTAGGATTCATACTAATGATTGTAATGGCATGCGCCATATTTTTGTGAAACAGATGCAACCATGTACTGAAATCTTTGTGATGAATGACTAATGGCTACTTTGACGTTCTACTTGATGTGTTGTGAATTCTTTTATGTTGTGATTATTTGTACATGTTATGATCATATCATTGTATGAGTACTCATTTCATTTCTATACGTTATGGTTAAGTTGTTTGTACATGTTATGGATATATCATGGTATAAAAACTTAGGTGATTTGTTTGTGTGGTGATCAAGTTGTTTGTACATGATATGGATACGTCATGGTATGAAAACTCACGTGATCTTTCCTTGTGTTATGACAGAACTATGCCCCCTAAAAGAAGCTCAAGAGGAGACCCACCTCCCCAGTTGACACAGGATACCGTAAATCGTATGATACAGGAAAGTGTTGAAGCCGCCATCCGGGCTGAGCGAGAAAGAGTTCGAAATGAAGCAAATCGTGCTGGAGGACCTAATGTTGCTCCCGCTGCTCGGGAATGTACCTTCGCAGATTTCATGAAGTGTAGCCCTATCACCTTTCGTGGAAACGAAGGATCAGTAGGTCTAATCAGATGGATTGAGAAGACGGAGATGGTTTTCACTGTAAGCAGATGTACCGAAGGTAACAAAGTGGTGTTCGCTGCTGCCACCTTTCAGGATCGGGCCCTGACATGGTGGAACTCACAAGTGGCTACCTCGGGAATGGAAGCCGTGACAAGGAAAACATGGGCAGAAATAAAGGTAATGATGACGGAGGAATTTTGTCCTCCTGAGGAGATCCAAAGGATGGAATATGAACTATGGAACTTAAGGGTTAAGGATATGGATATCTCCTCTTATACCACCCGTTTTAATGAAGTGGCATTACTGTGTCCCGATATGGTGCCCACGGAACGAGGCCTATATCCGTGGATTGTCTGAAAATATCAAAGGGGAAGTTACATCGTCTGAACCAACAACTATGAACAAAGCGGTGCGGATGGCGCACACTTTAATGGAACAGAAGGTCAAGGCACGAGCAGAGAGAGAAGGATAACAAAGAAAAGAAAGTGGGAAAAACTTCCACGGAAGTAGTATAAGTAGGTGGTGGGAATAACAATGGTAATCGAACAAACAACCAACAACTCCAACAACCTAACTAACAACAACAACCGTAAACAACAATCAAAACCAAGAACCGAAACACCACCCGAAACAACCAAACAACCAGAGGCAAGCAACGCTATAAGCAATGACTAAAGCTGGAAACCAAAACACCAATGCAGCTGGTCAATAACTAAGTGTAACAAGTGTGGGATGCAACACCTAAGAAACTGTCAAATCAAATGCAATAAATGTGGGAAATTGGTCATTAAAGCTAGGGAATGTTGGTCGAGGAGGTGGTACGACTGGTGCAAATACACAGCCGATTGTGACATGCTTACGGATGTGGGGAAAAAGGCCACATTAAGGCTAATTGTCCTGCGAGGAACAACCCAGGAGGAAATGGAGCCCGTGGCCAAGCATATGCTTTAAGAGATGGTGACCAGAACTTAGGACCAAATGTTGACGGGTATGTTCTTACTTAATACCGATACGCTAAGGGTTTTATTTGATTCAGGGTCCGATAAAAGTTTTGTGAATGTTGCTTTTAGTCATCTGATTAATATAGAACCCGTTAAAGTAGACCATAGCTATGAAGTAGAATTGGCTGATGGAAGAGTGGTTAGTACCAATACTATTCTAAGAGGTTGTGCTTTGAACTTAGTAAACCACCTATTCGAAATTGACCTTATGCCCATAGAACTGGGAACTTTTGATGTAATTATTGGAATGGATTGGTTAGTCTTGCATGACGCTGTCATTGTGTGTGGGAAGAAGGAAGTACATGTGCCCCTTAAAAAGAGGACATTGGTAGTAAAGGGTGATGATGGTGTGTCTCGATTGAAAGTGGTGTCGTGCATGAAAGTCAAGAAGTATGTAGATCGTGGAAGTTATTTGTTTGTTGCTCAAGTCGTTGAAAAAGAACCAGCTGAGAGACGTCTGGAGGATGTGCCTGTTATTTGTGAATTCCCGGATGTATTTCCCGAGGACTTGCCAGGACTCCCACCGTCCCGACAAGTGGAGTTTGTGATTGAATTGGTTCCAGGAGCCGCTCCTGTGGCGCGTGCGCCTTATCGATTAGCACCGTCAGAAATGAAAGAATTGGCTAAGCAGTTGCAAGAGTTATCGGATAAAGGATTTATTCGACCAAGTTCATCACCGTGGGGAGCTCCAGTATTGTTTGTAAAGAAGAAGGATGGATCGTTTCGCATGTGCATAGACTATCGTGAACTAAACAAATTGACAATCAAGAATCGTTATCCTCTCCCAAGGATCGATGATCTATTTGACCAACTCCAAGGCTCGAGCGTGTACTCGAAGATTGATTTGCAAACCGGTTATCACCAGCTTCGTGTTCGAGAAAAGGATATTCCAATCACGGCATTCAGGACTCGTTATGGCCACTACGAATTTCAAGTAATGCCGTTTGGATTGACAAATGCACCCGCAGTGTTTATGGATTTGATGAATCGGGTATGTAGGCCGTATCTCGACAAATTTGTAATTGTGTTTATCGACGACATCCTCATTTATTCCAAGAACAAGGAGGAGCATGAAGAGCACTTAAGAATTATTCTGGAATTACTTCAGAAGGAGAAGCTGTATGCGAAGTTTTCAAAATGTGAGTTTTGGTTAGATTCTGTGAAATTTCTCTACACGTGATTAATAGTCAGGGTGTTCACGTGGACCCAGCAAAGGTTGAAGCAATACAAAGTTGGTCTGCTCCGAAGTCTCCGACCGAGGTAAGGCAATTCTTAGGATTAGCTGGCTATTATCGGAGATTCATCGAGGGTTTCTCTTTAATCGCCAAGCCACTTACCAAGCTAACTCAAAAGAATATGACTTACGAATGGGGCGAAGAAGAAGAGGAAGCCTTTCAGCTATTGAAGGGTAAATTGTGTAGTGCTCCTATTTTGGCATTGCCAGAAGGATCCGAAGATTTTGTTGTGTACTGTGATGCTTCATTGAAATGTTATGGAGCTGTGTTGATGCAGCGTGAGAAGGTCATCGCGTATGCATCTCGGCAATTAAGGACTCATAAGGAGAACTATACGACCCATGATTTGGAATTAGGTGCGGTAGTTTTTGCTCTTAGACTGTGGAGGCATTATTTGTATGGTGTGAAGTGCACAGTGTTTACAGATCATAAAAGCCTTCAATATATTTTGGACCAAAAGGAACTGAACATGAGGCAATGAAGATGGATAGAACTCTTGAGCGGTTATGATTGTGAAATCCGCTATCACCCGGGAAAAGCTAACGTGGTAGCCGATGCTCTAAGTAGGAAGGAAAGGGAAAAGCCCTTGAGGGTGAGATCCTTGATGCTCACGGATCATAAGGACTTAATGCAACAAATTCTTGAAGCTCAAGTTGAATCCCTAAAGGAGGGAAATGTGAAGAAGGAAAACCTTGGAAGGATGCAAAAGCAAATTTTTGAAATTCGCACAAATGGAATAAGGTATCATGATAAGCGCATATGGTTGCCGCTTTATGGAGGATTAAGAGATTTAATTATGCATGAGTCGCATAAATCCAAATATTCGATTCACCCGGGGTCTACTAAAATGTATCAAGATTTGAAGAGGTTGTATTGGTGGCCGAATATGAAGGCTGATATCGCCACATATATCGACAAGTGCTTAACATGTGCCAAGGTTAAGGCGGAACACATGAAACCATCAGGCTTGCTTCAGCAACCGGAAATTCCTGAATGGAAATGGGAAAAAGTGACCATGGATTTCGTGTCTGGACTTCCAAGAACCCCCAGCGGTTATGATTCGATTTGGGTCATCGTAGACCGACTGACCAAATCAGCTCACTTTTTACCAATGAAGAAGACCGATGGTATTGAGAAGCTTGCTCAGTTGTATCTGAAGGAGATTGTGTGTAGGCATGGTGTGCCCGTGTCGGTTATTTCTGACAGAGATAGTTTGTTCACATCAAGGTTTTGGGTATCTCTCCAAAAAGGCCTTGGGACTCAACTGACTTAAGTCCCCCGCTTAACCACCCGGAAACGTATGGGCAAAGCGAGAGGACTATCCAAACATTGGAGGATATGCTTCGGGCAAAGTGTGATTGGATTTTGGAAGCAGTTGGGATAGACACTTGCCTTTAGTTGAGTTCTCTTACAATAATAGTTATCATGCTAGCATTAAGGCCGCTCCGTTTGAAGCTTTGTATGGGCGAAAGTGTAGGTCGCCAGTTTGTTGGAGTGAGGTTGGGGAAAGCCAACTCACTGGCCCGGAATTGGTTCGAGAAACCACGGAAAAGATAGTTCAAATTAAGAACCGCTTGTTAACAGCTAGGAGTCGACAAAAGAGCTACGCTGATCTTAAAAAGAAGGATTGACGAATTGAAGTAAGGTGACAAGGTCCAAGTTAAGAAGTATCCCGCCATGGAGGGTGTCATACGTTTTGGGAAACTTAGGGAAGTTTAAGTCCATGATTTGTATGGGACATTCAAAGTATTGAAAGATAATTTTTGGGCCCTTGGCGTACAAGTTGGAATTTTCCCGATAAGCTTCGTGGAATTCATGAACACTTTTTCCATGTCTCTAATCTCAAGAGATGCTTTGTGAATGATGATGTGGTCATTCCGTTGGAAGAAGTTCAGCTCGACAGCAAATTGCATTTTATCGAGGAACCGGCGGAGATTGTGGATAGAGAGGTGAAACGGCTCAAGCAGAGTCGGATTCCGATCATTAAAGTTCGTTGGAACTCGCGGCGAGGGCCGGAGTTCACATGGGAGCGTGAGGATTTCTTTAGGAGCAAGTATCCTCATCTCTTCGCGAGAAGACGCGTGACAAGACAGGACAAGCGCCGGGAGACTCGCTTTCTAAAGAGGTGAAAACTTAAGAACCCGAATTTAAGGTCACTACTATTTTATAATCTCATAATTAATTTATAAATTTTAAACAAATTACTTTTATTTACATCGAGATATTTTATTGAAATCGTCGTTTTAATTAATTGCGAGCTATGATTAAATCAATTATTCGTCTTGAACCTTACGTAAATTAAACTTTTCAGAAAAGTATCCCGTTTAATGTAGAATTATTTTTATCATATTCGTTTTCACCTCGTGGTTTCGTCTTAACTCTCGTTTTATTTTACGTTGATACCCGTTAGCCTCAAAACTACCTACCTATCTTAAAATTTATACACTAAACACTAAGATGTATAAAATTAAAACACAAAATCATACTCCACTACCTCATATGAGGCGTGGCAAATGGAGAGGGCTAGGCAAGACACTTGTCTTGCTTAATCACTTCATTTTGCATGTACAAGTCTATTAAAACCAAGGCTTCACTTTACTTCCCATAGTTTTATCTTAGTTTTCACACACAACTCTTGTTCTTCTCTTCCTTGCCGAAATTCCATCACCCTCAAACACCAAATCCATCAAAAATCTACTCAATCAAAAATATTGTAGCTAGTTGTTATGAATACCTAGCTAGTTTACTTCATTTTTCAAAGTGATCAAGTGGGGTTTTGTGCAAGATTTTTACACATTAGGGGCTGAGATAATTCATGTACTCATAGGGTCATTGCATGGAGGAATGATGGTGATCTAGGGGTATTGGGTTAAGATTCAAAGCTTGGTGTAAAAGAGTTACATTTGTTTTGGGTGAAAATCATCACTTGCATCATCTAGTGGGTATAAACCTTTACTTATTTTTAATTATTCTTGTATTTTCTTGTAATTTATTTATAAATGTATTTGTAAATGTGATGAATATGATGATCAAGAGTTTATTGGGGTTTTGTGTGTATTAGATTAGGTTGAAAATGGATGAAACTAACTAAAAACTTGGTGGAAATCACTAGAAAAATTATGGCAGAAGTAAACAGAAGGTTTGACATTTTTAAGTGTGATGAACTACTGATTTGACTTGTCTAAGTTGTGGACAATTGTTTTATGAGCTAGTAGCAATTTGAATCAGCTCTTGAAAGTAAAAATTGAGTGAGATATGCAAGTTTTACTAAAAACTAGACAATCTGACCTTGCTGTCTTGTTTGGATAAAAAGTGCTAGCTACGAATTTTATTGGCTAAAACTAAAAAGAGTTGAAATATAGCTAAATATATGAAGAACTATAATCAATTGGATGGTTTCTCAGATCATTATAGTTTGAAAATGGTGTCAAAAATGGTAAAAGTAAGTTTTCAGCCAAAAATTGTAAATTGACTTTTGTATGAAAAAGTGACATTAAGTATATGATAACTCAAAATAAAGTATAGAAATAACTTATACATCTAAATGTACAAACATAAATATGAAACTAGAAAGGTAAATAGTATAAAGTACATTATTTATAAGTTTTAAAGAGATACAACTATTTTTATGAAACATAAACTTAGATAAAAATTTTAATACGTCTAATCCGTACCAAAGTTATAAAAGCGGTTTTTGCAAAAACAAAAACCCGAGGTGGTAGGACCCACTTTTGGGAATTTTTATATAATGAACCTACTGACCTTAATCTTATATCGACCTCGAAAACCCGAAAAAATTATACAGAAGTTACATACATAAACATAAAATAGGCCTAAAACGTTAAATGGCCACTAGACCCAAATAAAAAATTATAATTATAAGACTTATGCTTAGCATTGGGCCCAAAAACCACTTGGGCCTAAGATTTGGAACTAAGGTCTGTCATCGGGCCATAAAAAACTAAACTATTATGGCTTTATAAATTGGTGCCTATTGGATTTATGGACTCGAATTTGTATAAAACAGTGAAATTTAACAAGTAATAAAACTAGTAAAAATGTCCATACTTTAAAAAGCACTTAGAAAACTTAATGTGATTTAACTTACCCAATAGAACTTGATCATCATACTTATATATACATACTAGTCTATTTTGGGTCGTTATAATTTTTACCGACATAAAACCTTGGAACCCTTACATGTAGTATAGTCCGAGTAATAAACGCGCCGACGACCGCGTTCGTATTATCGCCGACTATTTTCTTCCGGACATTATCTAGTGAGTTCACATAGCCATCGCCTTTACTTTTACAGACTGTTTTGATTGAAAAACCCGCGAGGGAGATACATGCTAGTTTTGCAAACTTAAACACAAGATTTGTTTTGTTATGCTGGACTCCCCGTTCCTGAATTTAAATTTGCAACGATACCTATCGCATAAAGTCACTATATTCCTCATAACCGCTTAATTCTTGGATAGCGAGCGCTAATAATTTGATAGATTCTATTGGGGCTGACATTCCCCCGTCCGGGGTTTGGATCCATTGTGGGAACACCCTGAACGACGATTTGTGATTAGAGAAATGAGGTATATTAGCGATAATACTCTTGTGGGGGCTATAAGAAAATTGTTTATTTCATATGGTGATTTATACATATGTGGTTGAAGTTAACGCTTGAGTGTCATGAGCTAGTGCAAAATATTTATAATACTTTGTTTGATCCACAATGTTATAAAAGATGATGTATAAAATAAAACTTGTGTTCATGTTATGGGTTTTATGAAAAACTCATTAATTCACTCACGTTTTCGTTGACTTTTAGCATGTTTTATCTCAGGAAATCAAGGTTATGATGACTTGGAATCACCGAGAGAGGGTCTTTCGTGGATCTATGTTTGAACATTTACATATCCCCCGTGTTAAAATGTTATGATCAATTGTTGTTTTGTGAATACCACGATAGTATGCATGGGTGACTTTTTTGTGTACTATGGTTTGACCATATGTCGAGAATATGGGATATTGTTGCAAAACATGTAATTTTGGGACCAATGTTGTTTATAACGTCTCTTTTGATCGTTCTAATATGAGAATTTATGTGTGATCGTACTATAAATAACACCCATATATGTTCCGCTGCGCCCCCTATCATCGAAAATGGGTGGTTAAAGATTGGGTACCCAGAGCCATATGTCATAGAGAACTAGGTCACTTTTTAAAAACCAAACTATGACTTATTTTTTTGGTTACCACGCTAAGACTTACTCTCGTGGCATCATCCAGTCATCTCTTGTAAAGTTTTACGTTTTTAAAGTACCCGTTTATGTTTATGATGTTGTTAATCATGACGAGTAGTATTTAATAAAGTAAATACTAATAATATGATATACTATGAGGATTATAATACGTATGGATTATCATGTTAAACAAAAGAGATTTGTTTATGTAATAAAGATTAAATGAACATTGTCATAGGGTATATGGTATTAAATTTTGGATGAATATTTTATTCATGTATATTTTATATAAGTATATTTCCACGATATAGGACCCTATATGTATTGCATATTGCACATAATCAAAAAGGCAAATTACCCTCAATGATCCAAAACGTCGACGCTAAAGAACTCCTGAAATACCTCCTGCTAATTCCTTGCCCTAGCAAATCCTCGAAAATGAACCCGTATGTCATGGTGATGAATTTCACCATGGGTTGGAGGGTAATATCCCTAATAATTCAAAATGGTGGAAAGAAGAAGACCCGAAGAGGATCCGAAGAAGTACCCGAAAGAGGAACCGGAAGAAGAGACCCGAATAGGATCCGAAGAAGATCAATGAAGACGACTGGAAAATGGATGATGAGGCGGAATTTACTTGAGCCCTATACAACAGGTGACGACTTGAATAATCCACCACCTCCAATTTCTGAAGACGAAGAGACACCTCCTACTTCCTCCTGTAGTTCCCTGATGCTGAATGGTCCAGCCTATCCCTCTCCCATTTTGCTTCGTTGGTCAAAATATTCCACTCGTGATGAGCTTGTCTAACTGCCAATCTTGACTAGGAAACTCTAAGGTTGTTCCGACCCAGTCCCATGTCCAAAGTTGGGGAACGATTTGTGAAGGAGGATGAAGGGATATGAAAAATTAATGATGGAAAGGATCGTACTGAAGGATAGAATAAAAAGAAATTTAAGGAACTAGAATCCGTCATTTTATGGCCTAGGTGTGTGACAAAATTGAGATAGATCTTAAACGGTGAGGAAGACGATGTCGAATTTGTCTGGAGTGAAGAAGTTGGTCAAGGATTTGAGTGATCGATTCGATGAGTATGAAAGAAGCAGGGTTTTCAAGGATAAGAAAATTCTGGAGGAAGAGTTGGTGAGTGAAAGGAACAAGAAGGACTTTTACCAAGAATTCGGTGAATATATGTGTCGAATGCTTCAAAAGTGGTCAACAGTCTAAGATGGTTTTTCCTGTGCCTTCACGACAGTTCGCAAGTGCAGAAAACCACCTGTTGGCCCTTGCTCTATCTGCCCGCCCCCTGTTCTAACGTTTTGATGATCCATATGTTTTGTTGCTAGAGAATGCTGCTGGCTGCTTTATACCAAACCTCTGACAGTGATGAAGATGATGATACCGCCCCCATGGACTCGCATGGCCTATATCCCGCGTGGATCACCACGTGACTCAAAGAATTCTAGTATCATTTTAGCTTTTATTATGTTTTTAAATCACTAACCACCGTACATGTCCGTTTGTTAGGATTCGTACTAAATGATATGTAACTTGGCATGCGCCATATTTTTGTGAAACAGAGTGCAACCATGTACTATACTGACCTGAAATCTTTGTGATGAATGACAAATGGCTACTTTGACGTTCACTTGATGTGGTTGTTAAATTCTTTTATGTGTATTTATTTGTACATGTTATGCTCATACATTGGATGAGTACCATTTCATTTCATTAACGCTATGTTAAGATTGTTTGTACATTTATGACATAATCAATGGTATAAAAGCTTATTGATTTGTTTGTGGTGGTATCAAGTGTTTGTTATGAATAATAGATATGTCATGTAATGAAGACTCACGTGATCCATCTTTTGTTGTGACAGAACTATGCCACTTAAAAGAAGCTCCAATGAGGAGAAACCCACCTCCCAGTTGACACAAGGACATACCGTCAAAATCGATGATACAGGAAAGTGTTTTGAAGCCGGCCCATCCTCGGCTGAGCCATAAAAGAGTTCGAAATGAACAAATCTTCTGGAGGACCGTAATGTTGCACGCCACCTGCCTGCTCCGGGAATGTACTTTCCGCAGATTTTCATGACAGTGAGCCCTACCACCGTATCCGTGGAATTAAGGAGGCCGGAGTCTAATCAGGATGGATTGGAGAAGGACGGAGACGGTTTTCCACTGTGAGCAAATGTACCGAAGGTAACAAAGTGGTGTTTCGCTGCTGGCCCACCTTTCAGATCGGCCCTGACATGGTGAAACTCCACAATTGCTACCTTGGGGATGGAAGCCGTGACAGAAGGCATGGGCAGAATTGCAAGAGAGATGACGGAGGAGATTTTGTCCTCCTGAAGAGATCAAAGGATGGAATAATGAACTATGACTAAAGGTTAAGGATATACGAGAATTTAAGACCACAATGTCTTATGGTATTTTAGAACATCTGTTTTAGCATCTAAATCTATTTCATAAATGATCTTTTGTTCATAATACCAAAGTTGATTTTGTTGATGGACTACTAGTCTGTGCTTCAACGTTCTTAAGACCATTAGTAATAGGTAGCTTTTATTCAACTCTAGCATCACTAAGTTGCTCTTTTTGAACCTCATACAGTCTTTTAATAGTTAGCATAAAGATTCTTTGATTCCTTTATTCTGTAGATTTCTATGTGGATTATCCTGAGTGTCTGATCCTGAGCTGTTGTTAGCCATGAAAGCATAGTTATCATCATCTTCTGAATGAGTTGTCCAGTCAACACTTTCTCCATCAACTGTCACTAATGCTTTAGACTCTTCTTTCTTTCCAGTTATGCTTTCATCTCTATTGCTAGTTCTTCTCCCTTCTCTATTCCCAGTATTCCATCCATCTCTCCTTCTATTCTCTTCCTTCGTTCTACACTCTCTTGCAAAATGCCCTGTTTTGTGGCATTTGAAGCATTCCACTTTTGTTTTATCAAAACCAACAGGTTCTTTTGCATCAAACTGTAGTTTTCTACCAGTCTTCTTTTGGAACTTGTTTATTCTCATGGAGATCATTGCCACTTGCCATTTCAAGTCCATTTCTTCGAGATCATATTCATCAACCTGATCTAAGTCCTCATGATCCAGTTGAGGACAACTAGATTGACTTGCAAGCAAGGAATATGATGATGTTGATGGTTGTTCATGCTTTAAACAATGACCAGAAGAGTGGGACACACCATAAGCAGTACTAACTTCATTAGTACTGTTGGTGTTTTCAGAGACGAATGCTATATTTTGCAAGTTGGATGATGATGCAGTAGAGCCTTTCACATCATTTTCAAAGACTCTTAGATTGTTGTACAAGTCATCAAAACTAAGACTGTCCATTCCTGGTTTGTTCCTCATGATCAAGGAAACTTGTAACCAAGCAGAAGGTAGAGATCTTAAAAACTTTTGATTTGCATCTTCAGTAGATACACCTGCTCCATGAATCTCTAGCTGACTGAGTAGACTTTGGAATCTCTCATATCCTTTGTGAATTCCATCTGAGTTGGATACTGTGAATCCTTCAAATTGTTGCTTCAAGATGTACTTCTGCATCTTTTTGGATTCATCATTTCCACCAAATCTGGATTTTATGGCAATCCACATATCTTTTGCATCAGTCATTTTGTGGAATTTAGCTAGATGATCTTCTGGTATGGCCATCAGCAAGGTGGTCCTAGCTTTTCTTTCTCTCTCTCTTAGCACCATTTCTTCTGCAGTTTTAGGAGGCAAAATTTTAATCTGTCCTGTTGTATCCAGTGTGACTGATACAGGACCATTCCCATTTTGGATAACCTCCCAAATTGGATAGTCTGTATGGGCCAGATAGTGTTCTATCTTCATAGCCCATATGTCATATTCTCCCTTTTTGAGAATTGGTAGTTTGATGGTTGAGACTGTTTGAGGAGTTTGTTGTGTTGGTTTTTGTTGTGTTTCTTGTGGAGGTGGTGGTGGAGGTGGGATTTCATCATGTGTTCCAGACATGTTTAGATTTGATTGTTCTTCTTATTCAAAGTTTCTTACAAGGCTCTGATACCAATTGTGGTTCCTTAAACTGAATGGATCTTTGCAGCCTATAAAGGATGATAGCCTGGATGTATAAATACAACAGACTATGTAGAAACAATGACTTGAATACAATATGTTAATGCGGAATCTTAACACAAGTACTAAGAAGAATAATGATTTAACAGAATAACAACTTTGTTGAAAATGTTCTTGATAGTCACAGATTGCTAACTATGATATGTTGTATGATTTGTAATTGTCTATTTCATATATCTTCTAACTATGTCAATAGTTATCCTTTTATAGATCAAGGATAACCCTAAAAGTCTTTCATGACTTTCTGACAAATATCTCACAAATATCTTTTAAATATCTTCTTATCGGTACTAACTATTTTACTACTAACGGTACTAACTAACTAACAGTACTAACACTTTGTACTGTCGGTACTAAGTATAACTGTCAGTACTAACTATTGTACTGTCGGTACTAAGTTAATAAAACATTAATCCTAACACACTTTTTCATAAATTTAGGACCCGTTTGGTTTCTTAACGGGTTTAAAATTTGAATTTTGATTTGAATATATAGATTAGGATTTAGATTTAATGTAGGAGAGAGAAAATATATATAATTAATATAATTTTATTTATAATAAAATCTTATTTATAAAATAATAATAATAATAATAATAAAATGTCAATAATTAGCCACGTCATATTTTCACTCGTACACACCCAAACCTCGCCATCGAGGCTAGCATTTGGAGAATCCCGATATTAAGGTGTTGGGGTGGGTGATCCTAACTTACCTTTCTAACCAAACATTTCTTTTCATCCCAAAGTTAAATATTGAAACTCACCCCCTAATACCAAACGCACCCTCAAGCCTCGGGACTTAAGTCTCGTAAAATGCAAAAGTATATTTTTCCCGAAATCTTAGGTGTGGCATTTATCATACTTTTGTTGACTTGACACTTTTCCCAAGCCTTTTACCCGTTGGACACCCTCTAGCCTTATACGAGAGAGCCTATGTTAAGGTGTTGTGTTGAAATGATGTGGCACTCAATGAGGCCCAAATGATTAACATTTTGGTGTCAACACCTAATGCTTTTAGTGCGTGCATGACAATATAATTTTATAACAATATATATTTATAAAGACGACATCAAAGTTAAGTTTTTCATGTAATGTTTATGTATTAAAGATAAAATAATTAAAATTTAATTATGATGGCAACATTGGGTAATTTAGAAACAACCTTAATCTAGAAAGAACAATCTTACTTCTTTAAAAAAAAGTTTTCACTTATGGAAAATATTAAGATTAAAAAGAATATTCAACATTTCTTAAAAATTTAAATAAGAACATTTTCTCTATAGAAATGAATGAAAGATAATGTTCTAGAAATTTATTCAACTTGACCGAGTATTTTAAATGTGTATCAAGCTCCTTTTTTTCTTAAAGAATTCGTGAACCGTGAAGTTATCTATCCGTTTGGGACAAACCAAAATCCTTATATTATAAAAGACTCAGTTTTTATGTATTCAATGTGGTGTCTTAATGATGGAACATTTACAATTCTGCTGCCCTTTTTTTTAGTTTTTAGACATTCAATTAGGCGTGTTAATGATCCAGCATTTACCATTTATCTTTAAGCTTAGCCTCTCAATCTTCCCGATCATTGAATATACACTTTTACCTCACCCTGCTCCTTTATCGACCTCATTATCTCATCCTAAAATTTTTGCTCCGCTCCAGCCGTTCAAAAGTTAATTCAGAAGGTCCACTTTCCAAGATTTCCCAAGACGTGCTAGATTTAGGGTTCTTAGAATTGGGTTTATGTAAAAAAATTAATTTAAGTATTGAATTGGGTTTTTTTCCGCTTTGGCAGTTCGATTATGCAAGAAGAGTGGTGATATTATTATTCAACAAATTCGTTTAAACGATAACCTAGCAGACTTATTTACTAAGGCACTTCCTACTGCAACATTCAAGAAGTTGGTTCACGGCATTGGAATGCGAAAGACTTAAGGAACTTAAGTGATCTAGTCATTAGAGGGAGAATATACACGTTGCACTCTTTTTTCCTTGGCTATGGTTTTTTCTCACAGGGTTTTTCCAAGCAAGGTTTTTAACGAGGCATCACATTTAAGTGTATGAGAACCAATGATGGATAGCCAAGAGGGAGTGTTATGAATAATTAATAAAGTGGCTATCCACATATCTTAACTCCCTTTGGTTACATCTTTTTGTATTCTCTATTATGATTGTAATAAATACTTGGCATATGTGAGCTTTATAAATTGAGGCTCACTTTGTAGTCTATCAATCTCAATGAAATACATGTCTTGATTCTTTCTACTTTCTTCTTCTTTTATACATCAGTTATATGTGTTGCTATTAGGTCGTTGTTTCACAACAGTAGGTTTATACTAGTTATACTTTTCGTGCATGCACTAGGATTTTTATTAAAAAAAATCTAAAAATATATTTTTTATATTTTTAAACTAAGTTTTTCCCCTTCTTTTTTGTTTTTAGTTTTGTATTATACAAAGAATAGAACCCTACTAAGCGTAGTTGTTATTAGCATTCTAGTATTTATTTTTTATATTTTGAATGTATATCCCATAAGTATTTATCTTATAGTTGGTTAGGATGGATATGTATCTATGTTGTATATATAGGCCTTTGATTTGGTTAATGAAACACACAATTCAATTCTCACATGGTATCAGGCCTTTCTAATACCTAACCCTAAAACACGCCATTCTCATTATCCCTTGTGGTTCTTCGTTTCTATATCTCCAATGACAGACCAAAAGCTACACCCAGCCCCTACCGTCTCCAACATAAAAAATCCCATACGTATTAACTCGGCTTGGAGAATGGCCAATACTTGTCTTGGTCAGAACTCTTCAAAATCCATTATCGGGCATACAAAGTCATTGATCACATCCTTCCCCCACTACCATATGCTTCATCTTCTACACCACCACCAAAAGATATCGCACCACCTAAAACTGTAGATCTCGAAACATGGTCTACTTTGGATGCCATTCTTCAGTGGATTTATGGCACCATATTCAATGACCTTATGCATACCATTCTGAAACCTGACACCACACTCGCCAAAGCATGGGAACGATTGAAAGATATCTTTTAAGATAACAAGAACTCGAGGGTTGTTTATCTGGAACACCAATTTACTAACAAACGTCTTGATAATTTTTCTTCGGTTTCAACTTATTGTCAAGAACTCAAGATGCTCTCGGATCAACTCTCAAATGTTGGAGCTCCTGTCTCTAATAATCGCTTATGACATCAAATAACGTCTATTTTATAGCATCATTTATCTCATGTATTTAACCCATTTTATATAATTATTGCAAAGAATTGTTACTTAATCGTTTATATTTGAGAATTGCAGTAATTACGGAGTACTTGGTGAATATTAGCAAAAGGCGCGCATTCTGGAGCTTAAATGAAGATATTTTGAAGATTTATGATTCTGACTACCAATATGCCGTATCCATCAAGAAAGATACGGCGTATCCGTGCCTGCACTTGTGAAGATCGTTTAAGCCCATCTAGGATATGTTTTACAGATTATATAAATATGCAGCGGAATAATAAAGAACATTATATTATCAAACAAGGTTTTATCATTAAACGTTTCCACCATGCCCCAATTCTATATGATCAGTATAGAACGGTTACCACCTGTAACAGGGATCAAATATCCTTGAGGCTACATACACCAACTAGACGTCTACATTGATCCAGTGTACACACACACACACGTTTTTCTGGATACCTAAACTATGTGTCTATGATCTCTTTATATAGAGAGATCATGACTTACAAAGGAAGTTAACATAAAGATATAAACAAGTAAATCTTTTAAACATTAAGAAATATCTTCTATTATCTTTATCTTCTTAAGGAGATCTTCATCTTTTGATATCTTTGGCCAAATCTTCCATAATTCTCCACCAGCTTGAAGAATTCCAATCTGCTAGATTTGGTCCTTATGTTTCATTCTTTTATTTATTTTGTCTCATCAAATCTAGAATCCCAACATAGATTCATTAGGTGTTGCCTTAGATCGGGTCTTAGTTATGTTACCACTGTCCTGCTCTGCTTCTAAGCTAGAAGCAGTAGTGGCAGCCCTCACCAAACTATCACCCAACTCCTTATGGACATCCTCATCTGCAACGTTTTCACTAGGATCACTAGGCTGAGGTACTTGAGTGTCCTTTATTTTAGGCTTCCTAGGTTTTTGTGCCTTTTGAGGTTGAGT